>QKWP01001612.1:5214-121080 GCA_003550325.1 Gigaspora rosea
ATTTTAACGATTTTGTGCTTGTTAGAATCGTCTCACCGAGACGGTCATTTTGGTGGTAAAATCATCCAAAACGGACCAGTAGATCAAAAGTTATTCGCTGTCAAATAATTGGCCACAATACCCCCCTAGAATTTAGTTTTTATATTATATTTGTGTACTAATTATTTATATCTAAAACTATATATAATATAAAGATTTTTTTACAGTAATTTATTTTTTATTAAGTATAGTTCAAATAATAAAAATTATACAAAAATCTACTTGCTTATTAAAAAATTTTATTAGTAGAAACTTTAACCTGGCCACAATACCACCATTTACTTTATATATATTAATAATTTATAGATTTTTAATTATAGTAAAAAATTGGTTTAAATTTGGTATACAAATCTTTTCGTACTGAACCATATATAGTTTTTATATAATTTATTTTTAAGTACTGGTCCACGAGTGTTCGACAGTAGCATCATATTAGTATTATAGTAAAATTTGGTAAAAATTTAATATAAATTTTTATATTAATATAAAATCTATAGCTGCTACAAAGTAAATTAATTTTTTACTAAGTTAACCTTTTTTCTGCTTCTAATTAAGTTGTAGTACTAGTTTTTATAAATTTAATAATTATAAGTTTGTTAAAATTAACTTGGTAATTCTTGAAATACTTTAACTTTTTTTTTGTATTTATATATTTTTTGTAAATTTAAAGAAATTTTATATAAATACAAGAAAAAAGTTAAAATATTTCAGAATTACTAAGTTAATTTTAACAAAGTTAATATTATTAGATTCATAAAACTAGTACTACAACTTTTATTAGAGGTAGAAAGAAGGTTAATTTAAAAACATTAATTTTACTTTGTAGCAGCTGTAGATTCATATTAAAATAAAAATTTATATTAAATTTTCACCAAATTTTACTATAAAATTAATATTATTCACCCATAAACTAGTACTTAAATTAATTTATTAAAATTTAAAAAATTAATAATTTAAAATTTAGAATAATTATTAAAATAACCAGTAGTGATGATCACCACACTACAGTTACACAATGCAATCAATATAAAAATTAGTATTCGATTTTTTTTTGTCTCCTGCTTGCTTTTCTTTCTTTTTTTTTATTTATAAGTACTAACATATTGTTTGTCTATTTTAATGTGTATGCTTCGTTCATCGTTGGTGCCGTCCAGTTTGGTGTTTCTCTTTTTGTCTCTGGTGTCTCCCATTCGGTATTCTTCACAATGTGGCTTCCTCTTTTGTTGTTGGTGTTGTCTAGTTTTGTGTTTTTTCCTTTGTTCCTGGTTAATGATGCTGCCCAAAACTCTTTTGCCCCAAAAACTGAACCCAAAACTAGTTTTAAATAACCGAAACTAATTTCCAAAACTCTGAAACTATGTAAAAAACCTGAAACTATGTAAAAAAACCCGAAACTATACTAAACTCTGATATTATTTGAAACTATTTTAAAAATATAAACATTCAATGCAGGTAGCTTATTATCAGGTATTATTAAAAAAATTCTCACACACATACCCGATTTAATAAATTAAGCATAATTAAAAAACAGGGTTTGACATACATTTGTATTCAAGTATCAGCATGATTTAGTAGTGCTAGCACTTGACATATGTACATATGTACATAGGACCCCGAAATATACATAGATAGGTAAGGTGACTTTTAAATTTTTTATTAATTGCAGTACGCATGACTTTTTTATAATATCAGTACACAAACTTTATTTCTTACAATAAAAAAAATTAAAAAAATAAGAAAATAAAATTCTAACCTTATTAATTATAGTTTAAAATTTTATATAAGCTATAGCGATATATAAAATTATAATTTTTTAGTAGTAGCATGTTATTTTTTTAAAAAAAAATTTTCACGTATAGAAACAGTAATAGCATATTATTTTTTTTAAAAAAATTTTCACATATATAAACTTGCATATTAAAATTCAAACAGGTTTTGTATATACGTACTAAGGTTCTTTGCACATGCTAGCACTTGCAGAGCCTAGTATGTATGTACATATGCTATATACTGTACCCCCTTGTTTTAATCCAAAAATGTAAAAACGCCTTTATACCCCTTTGTCACGCCAAAAGATAAAATTTTTAGTTCTAAAAATAAGCTACCCCACGATCGATGATCGTTGCTACATAGTAAAGTCTAAATTTTACTAAGCAAATCGATTAAAGTCGCATAAGTAACCTTATTTAGAAGATCAAAATACATATACCCTGAAATTTTCATATAAATCAGATAACTTTTTATTATTTTACTTTTAATTTTTACTCTCAACGTATATGTTTTTTTTAAAAAAAATTTTTTTTTCGTTGAACGTAAAAATTAAAAGTCAAATAATAAAAAGTTATCCAATTTATATGAAAATTTTAGAGTGTGCGTATTTTGATCTTATAAATAAGTTTACTTATGCGACTTTAATCTATTTGCTTAGTAAAATTTAGACTTTACTATGTAGCAACAATTATTGACAATCGTTGCTACATAGTAAAGTCTAAATTTTACTAAGTAAATTGATTAAAGTCGCATAAGTAAACTTATTCAGAAGATCAAATACGTATACCCTGAAATTTTCATATAAATCAGATAACTTTTTATTATTTGACTTTTAATTTTTACGTTCAACGAAAAAAAAATTTTTTTTAAAAAAAACATATACGTTGAGCATAAAAATTAAAAGTCAAATAATAAAAAGTTATCCGATTTATATAAAAATTTCAGGGTATATGTATTTTGATCTTCTGAATAAGGTTTCTTATGTGACTTTAATCGATTTGCTTAGTAAAATTTACACTTTACTATGTAGCGAGTATAATCGATTAACTAAAAATCATTTTATAAGTTTCCTCTGATTTTTTGTGTTCAAAATCGGCCAAAAAAGGTAGCTTATTTTTCGGGAACATACAGTAATACAATATATTTATTTATTGTAAATTTACTTTTTAGAGATTTGTTTATTTATTTATTTTTGTTTTTTTAAAAAATCGATTCTTATTTCAAAATACCTTGCATGCGTGTACTCAATTTTATTATTGTTTTGGTTTACAAAATGAGGTGGCTAAGATCAAAACAAAGGGGTAGATTATTTTTAGACCAAATTTATGCTAAAAATACGCAAATTAAACTTTTACATGTAGAATTATGATATACAAATACGCAATTTAAAAATCTAACCTTTTTAATAATTTTTTAAAATAATACGCATATTTAAATCTTACTTCATTTAATTTGTCTATGATGGCGACGCATTCTCTGACCTGACCTATCTATGTATATTTCGGGGTTCTATATACATGCCAATTCTATTTAACTTTGATCTGTAGTAGTAGTAAGTGATACGATGATAGTATGTTTATTTAACATGCATTGATGTAGATATATTTGGAGTAAGATAAGGTATTACTATTGTTTGAGCTATAATGATCTATGGTCATTCATTCTTATAAATATATATGTGCACAAGCCTTTCTATTATAACTTGCATATCAACTTTTATTGATTATTAATCGATTATTATCAATTATTATCGATTAAAATTATCGATTATAATAACGATTATAATTATTATCATTTAATTATCGATTAATTATCGATTATTATTGATTATTATTGATGATTATCGATTATTATAGATTATATAGATTTCATTTACACAACAAGCAAGGGTCTAAAATTAATATGTTTAAGATTTGAACAGATATTTTCGTCCGAGACAAAGAAATAATAATGCAAGTTGCTTATCTAAAATGTCAAAAATCTATTTTAAACACAATGAAATTGTAATTGTCCTTGTCAAAATTTCTTGTGTAATGTTAAATTTTTTGAAGGAGGCCCGCGCATAGCATAAACCATGTAGTAAAAAAAAAAAGAGCAATTAAATTTCATTGCGATTATTTTTAGACAGATAAATAAGATAAACAAAATGAATGCATACTTATTATATATTACTGCAGAACATTAAAATCCCATGATTAAAATGCAAGGTGACTTTTGACATATCTTTTACAAAAGAGTAAATTTATTAATTTAAAAAACATTCAATATTTAACATTATTGAAAAACACTAATGCATCATATATGCATTGTTAAATTTAAATTGTTTTCAAGAAAAAAAAATAAGCTAACAATCTTTAAAAATATGAACTTTAAAAATAGTGTCTATTACCTGTACTCCAAAAATAGAAAGCGATGTTACTTTTGGTCAGAATACTAGAATATAGGATAACATACATATAGTACCTATATTATATATTATATATTATTAATTATATATTATATATATATATCTGATATATATCTGATATTATATATATTATATATGGGGTGTTACATATTAAAACAGCCCTTTTTTATATTTATTTTATTTTGAGATAATTGAGTTTAATCATTTGTTTTGATTTTCGGACTGATCCAGGATTAATTAAATTTCACGATTTTGATTGGTTAAATGTAACAGGTGACTATCGGGTAATCTCGTGATGTGTTGGCTTCACGCAACCTCGTGTAATTTTTCTTTCACAATTATCTTGATTTTTTATTATGCAAATCGACTTTCATTTATAAATGAAAAATATCGATTATGTCAAAATTTATATAAATCTAATGAAAACTCATTTTTCAAAAAATTGCAAAAAAGGGCTATTTTAATATGTAACACCCCATATTATATACTATATCAGATATAATATACCTGATACTGTATTATAAACTATACAGTATTAGAGTTGAATAAAAATTGTTTCGCTGTAAGTGTTTACATTACTGTAAAAATTTTCTCGATAAACCTATTTTGTTAAAACTTAGTAGACCAAGCTTGCTCATTTATTAGCTGTCAGAAAAATTTGTTAATATCGACCTTTAATAAAAGCAACTTCGCATGCTCCCAAATGAGCATTAAAAAAAGACAGCCCGAGTGCGGGAATTGCCATAACTATAGCTATTGTTACAGAAATTTCAAGTAAATTTTGATTGTCATTTTAATTTACATTGTAATAGTTAGTATGTGTACGAATAATTTGTATGATATTTCCCTTTTTGGTAGAAGGCTTAGTGCATACTATAGTTCCAAACTTCTAGACCCGCCAGGTTGGCCCAGAACTACCGATGTTAGTCTGAAACTCAAGATGTTTGGTTTCGGGCCATAATCATTTAGAATGTATAAATACGATAGCTGTACTCAGAGAGAATAGACAATATATAGAAGAATAATAATAAATAAATACATTCCTTAATAATCGTAATTGTCACGTAAGTGACAGTCGTATGTCGTAATGTAGGATCGACAAAAGTTAAATTAGTCATATAACAATGATAATGATGATACAGATAAAGTTAAAGTATAAATTACATATATTATAGTATAGCGTCATTCTTTATTAATAATTATACAATGTAATTGTATAGTATGTAGGGGTATAAATAAGTCATATTGAGCGCAAGAGAAAGCAGCTCTCATTTTCATTGTTAATAAAACGACAGATAAAACAATAGTAGTTGTGAATAATTCATCTTAATAATACTGTTTAAATATAAATAAGCAAGCAAGTGTTCAACATATTCATATCTAGTTAGATTTCGGTGCTAAAACTATAGTATTTCTTAATCCCGTAACAGGATAGGTCCTGGGTAAGCGAAAGTTCATCGCAAATAAAATTCTTTAATCATACCATTTCTACTTGGAAACTGCAACGTCATGGACATGGGTGGGTCAAAAATAGCAAAACCATATTACTGAGGTGAAGACGGTGATGGTATTGAAGGTTTCCTGTATGACTTCGAAAGTTTTGCTATGTCAAAGAAATGGGACGAGGCAACTCAGATGTAGGATGATGTGTGTTCATATACCAGAGGGAATAAGAATATGAGTTCGAAAGCTAGTGAAGGCTGCAGATGAGAATTGGGGTAAGTTAAAAGACGAAATGATAAAGATGATTATAGATGAAAATGATAAGGAAGTAAAAATAAATCGGTTAAAGTCGATTATACAGAACAAAGGAGAAAGTGTAAAAGAATACATTAATAGGTTTGAATCTATTAAAGAAATCATTAGAAAGGATGAGAAACTAGAGTGGTTTCTTGAGGGACTTAGGAACCCATTTAGGACGAGAGTAGAGTTTCGATATCCAAAAAAATATGAAAATGTAAAAGATTGGGCCTTACAAGTTGAAAATTATAGAAAGAAAAAAGAAAATAAAGATGTACAAAAGGATACAGTTAGCAACAATGAAGTTGAACGTTCCATTCATAATGAAATTGATGAATTAACAGCTTCGTTTAAAAACATAAAAATTAATCGTGTAGATCAGAGTTCTATCAAATGTGAGAAGGTGGAATTAATTGTGAATGAGATTCTAAACAAAGCGGGTATGGGACAGGAGAAGAAAATGAATCAAAAAAAGGATAAAAAAGCAATGAAATGTTTTAATTGTCACCAAGAAGGACATTTTGCGCGTTATTGTCCGAATGGTAATCATACTGATACGAAGGATAGAAATTGAGATGACAATATCAAAGTAGTCAGGGCTAATGTGTGTATGGTTGAACTTACTGAAACATCGACTGGTGATAGTCAAGAGTACTTACAAATCGAGATGAATGATGTTGACGGGATGTTTGATGTGAGGGCTATTAAACAAAAATTAGAAGACAATAGAATGAAACTGGCAGCAAAAAGGTGAAAAGTGCAAGAAACTATAGACCCGAAAGTGCCTTTTAGGCGAGATAATATGTCTATGTACATTCCTTTATCAGAGTTAACAACCGATTTTAACACTTTAAAAACCATAGCAGAGGCTGAAATCATACTTAACTTAGGGCAGCTGTTTAAGATTTCTTCAAAAGCTCAGATGGAAGTCCTGAAGTCATTAACTCGAAAGAAAAAGGAACAAGATGTAGTGGACAAGGGTGTCAAGTTGAGGATAGTAAGAGGAGTATATGAGGATCCCATTTATGGGAAGGAAATAGTACTTTTAAGGCCTATAGTTATAAACGGAGAAAGGGTTGAGGCACCTATTGACCCTGGGTTTAGGTTGAATTTGATACATAAAGATTTTGCCTTAAAGAAAGGTTTAACTTGGAAAGCCATAAATAGCAAAGGTAGAATGGCTGACAACCGGATCAGTAAATTTGTCGGTTACATTCCTAATATGAATGTACAGATGGAAGGGATAACGGTGAGTCAGGGCCTCTACATAATGGAAGATGCAAGCTTTGATGTGTTACTAGGGATGCCGTGGATAGCAAGAGCCCGCTGTGACCTACAATGGAAGGGTAATGAATATTGGTGTACCTTGTCGGAGCTGGATAAGGTGGTATCGTTTATTGTGTCTCAAGTACCAAGGGATTGGGTGAAATACGCTAACGAAAAGGTTGATAAATATGAAGTAGATGACGACGATGAAAAGGAGGATGTTGAGATAATGCTGGTCAGAAAAGTCGACATTGATACGAGTTCAGCAGATGAGGAGTGTAATGAATTGAATCGGATAGTAGGAGAATTGAGTAAAGATTACGAGTAAATATTAGGGAAATAGAGCCGGTTAATGAAGTTGAGTTAGGCAATAAAGGTTATGAGGGTCGAATTGTTTATTGGAATGAAGGGCAAGAAGAAAAAGATGGGCTAGTTAAAGACTTGAATTCGATGATAGTACGAAGATTGACAATTGATAATT
Source organism: Gigaspora rosea (assembly GCA_003550325.1). Lineage (NCBI taxonomy): Eukaryota > Fungi > Glomeromycota > Glomeromycetes > Diversisporales > Gigasporaceae > Gigaspora > Gigaspora rosea. Next base: position 12,918 of record QKWP01001612.1, read on the forward strand.
GTGAAACATTAAATTTGGGACCCACTTTAATGAAAGAACAAAAAAGAGAAATTTGTGACAGACTTATTAAAGAAGTTCCAGAAGTATTTGCTTTTAACATGTCAGAATTGGATAGGACCAATTTAATTGAGTACGAAGTCAGGATGGGCAGTAAGAAATTCCGTCGATGAGGCTTTATCCAATTCAATTGAACAATCCTGAAAAAGTGAAGAAATTTGAGGAACACTTGAAAAATATGATTAAATATGGACTTTTAGAGGAGAGTTCAGGACAATATGCATATCATTGTTTTCCTGTGCCGAAGAAGGAAAGAGGTACAGATTAAATTAGAGCGGTGAGTAATATAAAACCCTTGAATAAATATATTATTAAAGATAGTTATCCTTTACCATTAATACGGGATATATTGGAGAAAGCTGCCGGTCATGACTGGTACTCTAGCGTCGATGCATTTAAAGGATATTGGCAGATCAAAATTAGAGATCAGGATCAGGATAATGTAGCTGTTGCCACTTCTTTGGGAGTACTTCGATACACGGTAATGTGTATGGGGTTAAAAAACACTAGTGAGACCTACCAAAGAATGATGGATAAGATTTTGGCTTGTGAAGAGTGAAATGAGTTATCGGCGGCGTATCAAGATGACGTTGGCCTGTGGACAAACGGAAGTTTTGAACAACATGTGGACATTCTTATTAAATTAGCAAAGAAATTTAAAGCTACGGGAATTACTTTTGCTACTAAGAAATGCTACTTAGCATTTCGTAAATTAGATATGTATGGATTTGTAGTAAATAAAAATGGTATTAGATTAAACGCTAAAAGAGTTAAAAGGATACAAGAATGGGAGAGACTGAAAAATGAAAAGGAAGTGCGGTCTTTTCTTGGAGTGGCAAATTACTATCGAAGGTTCATAAAGAACTTTAGTAAAATAGCTAGACCGATAACGGAACTTACGAAGAGAAATAATAAATTTAGTTGGGGCAAAGAGCAAGACGAGGCATTTATTTTGTCAAAACATAAGTTAGCTGAAAATATTACGTTGAAAGCCCCTGATTGGAATGCAGCAAAAGATGGGAGTAGATCGTATCGTATGTATACAGATGCGAGTGAAACAGTATTAGGAGTGGTGTTGGAACAAGAAGATCAGGAGGGTTATTTTCGACCTATTTCTTTTGACTCAAGAAAATTAAATTCTCACGAACTTAACTATATGGTAACGGAGAAAGAATGTCTTGCAATTGTGTTTGGGTTCAATATCAATGAATGATATATTACTGGTACTGTTTTTGAAGTTTATGTAGATCATCAGGTGTTAGAGTGGTTTTTTAATAAAGTAGAGCTGAAAGGTCAATTAATGTGTTGGGTTTTAGTATTGCAGTCATTTGAATTTTGAGTTAAATATAAGCCTGGAAAGAAGCATGGCAATGCAGATGGAATGTCACATTACCCGTGTCCTCCTGAAAAGGTTGAAAGGAGCGATAAAGAATTTATAAATGCATGGTTAATGCGAGTGAATAATATTAATTCGATAGTAGAAGACTTTAAAGAGATCATATATTATTTGAAACACTTATCTTGGAGTATGAATATGAACTGGGTGGATATACCGCAGCTCCGTCAGAAGGTCAAGAAGTACTGCTTAATTGGAAACCAATTATATAAAAGAAGGGGAGAAGGGAGGCCGCCGCGGCATGTAATTTTTGATCAGAAGGACAAGTTATTCATTTTGAATTCAAACCATGAAGTCTCGCAAAAGAAGGCGGACATAGAGGTATCAATACAACGGCAAGGAAGATTTTAATGAACTATGTGTGGGCAGACAGAAATGTCTACAAAGATTCATGTGACTATGTCAGCAGTTGCGTGACTTGTCAAAAAACTATGGGCAAAAGCGTTAAAGAACCTATCTACATACCTTTTACCAGTTGGGTTTTCCATAAGCTATACATAGATTGCATTGGACCATTACCACGAACGACGGGAGGACATGAACACGTGGTGATAGCAGTTGAGGATTTGACCGGTTACGTGGAAGGGAGACCATTAAGAAAAAAGAATGCACAGAGCATTGCTCAATTTATTTGGGATTATGTATTAACACGACATGAATGTTTTTCTGCATTAATTTCAGACCATGGAACGGAATTCAAAAATGCCATCTTGGAAGAGCTTACTGCCAGAATTGGAGTTGGGCAACAATTTGTAGCAGCCTATCACCCTAAGGCAAATGGGCGGGCAGAAAGAACTATGCAGAAGTTCACACGAATTATCAGAAAGGTCTGTGCAGAGCGCCAAAATAGGTGGACCAAGTATGTTCGCGGCGCGTTATGGGCAATTAATGTCACTGTCAATGATCTGGGTTACTCACCATTTCGATTGATATATGGACGAGATGCAGTGAATCCCGTGGAGCTTGTTTTGGAGAGTTATCAAGCTATATGGCCAAACAAGAATGGACTACAGATGAATTGTTGGAATTCCAGACGAAGCAGATTCTGGGGTTGATACAAGAGTTAAAAGAGGTGCAGACAAATCGAGATGAGATGAGGCAGTGGTGGAAGAAATTTCATGACCGACATACCAAAAAGAAGAATCCAAAAATATTGCCCAGTGATTTAGTACTTGTATACGACTCCACATCAAACAATTCTCCGCGAAAATTGGACTATCGATGGATTGGGCCGTATCTGGTCAAACGAAAAGGAAACTTTGGGCAGTTTTATTTAGCTGAGTTGGATGGGAATGAATTAAAGAATCCTATTACAAGGAACCATGTCAAGAAATTTTGATCAAGTGAAGAAACATTCATACAAGCTATCGATGATGTCAAGGATGACGATCATTTGGGGTCTAGCTCATGTCACGTGAGTGACGGTCATATGTCGTAATGTAGGATCGACAAAAGTTAAATTAGTCATATAACAATGACAATGACGATGCAGATAAAGTTAAAGCATAAATTACATGTATTATAGTATAGCGTCATTCTTTATTAATAATTATGCAACGTAATTGTATAGTATGTAGGGGTATAAATAAGTCATATTGAGCGCAAGAAAAAGCAGCTCTCATTTTATTGTAATAAAACAACAGATAAAACAATAGTAGTTGTGAATAATTCATCTTAATAATACTGTTTAAATATAAATAAGCAAGCGAGTGTTCAACATATTCATATCTAGTTAGATTTCGGTGCTAAAACTATAGTATCGCTTAACCCCGTGACAGTAATCATTATTATTTATTCCGAATCCCTTAATGAATATCTATTCCACATAACCTATGCTTACAACCCTGAGCTAATTCGACCTCATGTTAGCCAAGTCTCTCCTATGGTTGTAATACCATCCTTTTGGCTCTAACTAAAAAACCATTCTAGCCGATATTGGCATGACTGAAGAAATTACCCTTAATGGGTTTGCCGGCATTTTTTTTTAATTTATTTTTAACCAGTTTTTTATTATTATTATTATTATTAATCAGTTTTTTATTATTATTATTATTTTTAACTAGTTTTTTTTTATTTTAATTATTTTTAAGTTTTTTTTTATTTTAAACTTTTTTTTTATTAACCAGTTTTTTTTTATTTTAATTATTTTTAACCAGTTTTTTTAATTTTTATTTTAATTATTTTTAACCGGGGTTTTTTATTTTAATTATTTTTATTAAGAAGTTTGCTATTTATAACCACTGGTGATCATCACCGGTATTCAATTTACCAATTAAAATTCAGGATCAGGTGTAACATATAGATCAATTTTTGTGTAACAAAAGCAAAAAATTTTTAAAAAATTCCTAAAATTGTTTCTAATCTAAAATTTTCCTACGAAACTACTTTTTTTTATACAAAAAAAAAATTTCTCATAAAATTTTGGTATAAACTATACCCCTGCCCCATCCCAGTTCTCACCCTTACCTGTTACCCTAATATTAAAGAGATTTAATTTTTATTTAGTTTGTTTTGTTTATTTTGTTTTATGCATTGTAGATCACTAGTGATGATCACCAGTGGTGATTTGTAGTAATTTTCTTTTATTAAATATTTTTTTTTATTTATTTTATCTTATTTTAATTATTTTTTAAACGTTTTTTTTTATTTTTGTTTATTTATTTTTATTTATTTATTTTTTTTTTGTTTTTAATTTTTTTCTTTCTTATTTTAAACGTTTTTTGTTTTTATTAATAATTTTTATTTTTATTTTTTTTTATTTTACGTGTTTCTTTTTTTTATTTTTTAAATGATCTTTTTTTTTGTTTTATTTTGGTTTTTTGTTTTTTTTTATAATTTGTTTTTTTGCTCTATTTGTTTTTTAAATTTTTTTTTGATTTTTGGTTTAATTTATTTTTTTATTTTTTTCATTTAAATTTTTTAATTTTTTTTTTTTAAATTATATTTATCTTTATTAAAATTTTTTAATGTTATTTTTAACTAATTTATTGTTTATTTATTTATTTTGAATCTTTTATAGGTAAAAAAAATGAAGCAGATAGATGTTTTAGGTAAAGTTCATGGGGTATGTGCATATATACAATAACGGGAATAAAAGTAAATTTCTAGTTATTCCTTACTATGGAAATAACCAGAAATTTACTTTTTATTCCCATTATTGATATATGCGCTAGGCATTCGACTGCTATCCATTTAAGAAAATTTGATTTTGTACTGTATGTAAACTAACAAAATTTAGGGATAGAGCATGTATATAGTATATATTAATGCGAATTCTAATTAGAATTTATTAGCAAACCAGTTTTAGAGTTTTAGTACAGTTTCGGAGTATTGGTATAGTTTTGGTTCTTTAGGCAAGTTTCGGCCAAGAAGGTCATGCCTGAAACTGGTAATACCAGGTTCAGTTTCAGCCAATCTGAAACTATATAGTTTCGGGCAGCATCATTAATCCTGGTATCATCCAATTCAGTAGTTTTTACTTGTAATGCAGCTTCTTTTTTTGTTTCGTCCAGCTTGGTATTTTTTTCAGCTGTCACTTTTGGTACGTGTTTTTTCTTTGTCATACTTTTGACGCGTGTTTTTTTTTGTCTTAAGTATTAGCAGTTTCGGTACCTTCTGTGATAGTCTTTTCTTTCACATTAGCATTGCCGAATTTGGCACTTCTTTTAGTTAGTACTTTTTTTCATTATTCATACTTCAACATAGTCAATTTTGGGTCACGCATTCAGTTAAGTATTTTTTATTTTTTCTTTCATTTTCAATTTCATTTTTGTGTTTATGCAGTACTAATCCTTCTTTTTGGGTAGTGAATTATTCACCGCTGTCATGGTTTGCTTTTTGGTGCTATTAATTGAATACTTCCATTGTTGGTTTCGAGTTTTGGTGCAATTCACCATACTGTTGTTACTGTACATTTTCATGTTGATTTGTTGCTTTGTATCATTGTAGTTGGTTTAGGGCTAGGGTTAGTGTTAGAACTGTAATTAGTGTTAGGCTAAGCATTTAGGAAAAAGAAGCGAAGCGGAGGCGACAGCCGTAGCGAGTGACTACAGGTTGAGCAAAGCGAACTCTGTAGATGTTGCTAAGCGTTAGCAAAGCAATACAAACTGTGCTGTGTATAGGAGTGTGGTTTCACAATATTGTGGTGCATATGAGTTAATGTATTTTACTTTATATCGCTTAAAGTATTAAATAAATGATTGTGTACAATAGCAATTATTCTATTAAATAGTTATTAATAAATTTTTTAGTGTAATTATGATGTCATTAATCAATATATAATTAACTGTTAATTGGTTGTTACATGGTCACATAACAGTGGTGATCATTATTACTGGTTATAGTTAGTAAGATTAAGATTTTAAAATTTAATTATATTTTGTTAAACTATATTTTTTTATTTTTTAATAATTTTATAAATTTTATAAAGAGATAATAAATTTGTAATAATAGTTACTGTAAGGGTAGTGACATATATTACGTAATATAATTTTACTTTACCCCTTATCCCCCTCTCCCCTACATAAGAGAAATTTGATTGGCTATTATGAACTTCTATATTTAATGTAAGATTTTAGAGACCCCCCTAAAATATTACGTAAAATTTGTCATCACCCTAACTGCATTCCAATCAACCAATCAAATTTTAAAATCAGATATAATAATACTTATTTGAAAAGAGTCAAAATAAATGTTTGTTTTGCCAAAAATTGCTTCTTAAAATTTTATATAGGAAACTACTTTTGGGTTCTAACAAAAAAAATTCCTTGCTAAATTTTAAAATGCTATAGCCTTCTTTAACCTCTAGTTTCACATTAACTCTAATCTTAATTGCACAGGTGTATTCTTATAAAAAAGTTGTTTTGATAGTTATATTACACCTGATCTTAGTTACAGGTTATAGTAACTTATATAGTTACAAAATAATTAATTCTTTTATATATTAATAATAATTTTGCAATAATTATTTTTTGAGAATTTCTATTTGTATACTAGTATATACATACATATATATATGGTAGCTAAAAATTCTAATTATGAAACTATTTTTCAGGTTCTAATAAAAAATATTTTTTGCAAAATTTTAGTATAAACTATAATTCTTTTAATCCCAAAGCTAACCTTTACCCTAAAAGGCATGCCATTTATTATGTAATTTTTACCATGGATACATGTCAGAAGTAGTGATCACGTCTATATATTATATTAATTAATCAGAATTAGATAAAATGATCACACTATACATGGGTAGAGGTAGCTATTAAGTAAAAAATATTATGTAATAAATAGCATGCCTCTAACTTTAAATTATATTTAAGTTTTGGTTTATTTTATAGATTACACAGGTTTTAAATCAAATCAATTAATACCTGTATATACACACTAGTATATAATAAGAAATTCTTTTATTTTTTATAACTATTCTATTTTTAAATAAAATTATTAAATTTATTTAAAATAACAAAATTAAAAATTATTATATAGATAAATTTATTACTAAATTTAGTAAATAAATTACTATATATAGTAAAATATTTTCTCTTATTATAAATAATACTCATATTCAAATGTTCTCTTTATGCAATACAATTGGACAATTTTGTATATATGTGCATAAACTTTTGAAATTTAAATTAGCTAACTTTATAAAAATTATGATCATTATTACTGTAATTATGCATAGCTAATATCATAAAATAATCATCATACTTATATAATTTATGTAATTAAAATATGAGATAATTGAAATTTTTTAAAAAATTGATTAACTGAGATATAGACAATGTTAATAATATAAGTATTACCAAAATAGTAATCTCTATAAAAAAAATTTATTATAAAAATATGGGTTGAAAACTGTATAGCATAGTTTGGTAGTACAAATTAAACCTATAAGAGGCTTAGATTAGCATAAATTTTTGGCCTATAGTAGAGCATATGTCTGTACAAATTAGACTATTAGTAACTTAAGTTTGCAACACTTTACTATTATATATAAAAACAAGTACAAGTATAAAACAATTGCTCTACACTAAACTAAAAAATAAGATTAATTATCTTACAAGTAAATAATAAATAGTAATTGGCACTGCTTAATAATAATAAGAATAAAAAAATTTAATTGCACTTTGCCATTTTTAATTTGCTATATTCAAAAAATATAATTAGGCTATAGAAAACTTTAAAATAAGATAATCAATTACTTTATAATTTTTTAATTATTGTAAAATTTGATTATTTGCTTGCAACTACTTGTATTTCTAAAAACCTTATTTTCAGAAAGAGATTTTTTAGCAATCACAAGTAGTTGCAACATAGTAAAGTCCAAATTTTACTATTTAAATCAGTTATAAGTGTTTAAATAATATGTTCAGAAGATCAAAATACATATTCTACCAAATTTTTATACAAATTAAAGAACTTTTTATTATTTAGCTTTTAATTTTTATGTTCATCAAATATATTTTTTAAAAAATTTTAATTTTTTTATTAAACATAAAAGTTAAAAAAGTTAAATAATAAAATGTTCTCCAATCTTGCTAAATATTTTACTATATGTATATTTTGATCTTTAAAATAAGTTTATTTAAATGGTAATAATCAATTTATTTAGTAGAGTTTGGGCTTTACTATATAGCAACTATTGCTGATCATGTAGTAACTTATTTTATAAATTAAATTTAAACACTTTGGGTTCAAATTTTGATTGGCTATTATTACCTGAATTTTGTAATACAGATTTTGTGTGATTTAACTATTAGCTAAAATACAAGAATCTAAAAGTCATATGATCTTGTTTTGTACTATATTACACATATCTTGGTCAGAAGGGTTAGAGGCCAAGTTAGGGGTGGCATTAGCAAAAATAGGTAGTGAAAATAGCAATTCCCATAATTTTTTGTTCTAACTGGTTTCTTTTTTATCTAATGTTGCCTGATCATTTGCATTAATTATCCAGATGTTTTAAATAGTTTATAAAAAAATTATAGTAGTTAAAATTTAATTTTTGTATAGTCTTGTTAATTTTTGTAATATTAACATTTGTGACTACTGAAGTTCATGTAGCATAATAACAAAATCTTCATATAGGCTGATTTTGGAATTTATAAGTAGAGTGTATTTTTTTAAAACTTTAAAGCTAAATAATTTTTGATCTACTAGTCTGTTTTAAATAATTTTACTACCAAAATGTTCATCTCTTTGAGATGAACATTTTGGTAATAAAATAATTTAAAACGGACTAGTAGATCAAAAGTTATTTAGCTTTAAATTTTAAAAAAAACACTCTACTTATAAATTCCAAAAATTAGCCCATATGTATTGCTATATATAACTGTTATTTAGATTGGAATTAAAAGTCAACTAGGTATATAGTAAAATTGCAAAAAAATTTTTTCTATATTTTTTAAAATAAACAGAATTCTAATAATATTTAAGGGTAGGGTAAACGTAAATCATTTTTCATATGATCTATATGGTATATTGGAATTTTATATAGTAAATAAAAAAACTTCTGATAAATTTTTTTAAGATCTTGACCAATTTGTATAAAATTTATATAATAGGTAGTTTTAAATAGTTTGTTTATAATAATGAAGTTGCGCAATATCTATTGCTTTAAAAAAAATCAACTTTACATATAATTAAATTTTTGTAGAATGCTATATGATTTTTGTAAGTTGTACAAAGAATTGATTGGTCAGATCATATGATGTTTATATGTAAATCATATGATATCATATAAATTAGTTACACAAAGTTGATCTACAATCGATTTTATATGAAATTAGAAATTTATACACCCTACCCTTAATATTGAGGGTGTGGCAACTTAGGAAAGTTGGTAAGTTGTCACCCCAAGTGGCAGGTCTAGGGTTCAAATCCCACTGGTGACTCTTTTGAAAAAATAGACCTGTGTTCTGGTAACTATTTCCTGTCGATCAGTTGGGTACATTACCTATAGTTCTTGGTAACTATCTCAAATGGGAGCTTTCAGATGAAGTTGTGCTTCGTAACATAGACAAATCTAAAGAACCAGAAAAAGGAAACTCATTTGGCAAGACCTGAGTAAGGAGGTAGTGAAGATCTTTAACAGTGCTACCAAAACCAGAATATTGGACCAGAGCTGAAGAACCAGATATCGACCTTAGGGACAAGATCTACTAACCTGGTCGCCAAATCAGGTACCAGAGGAAAAGGACCTATGTTATAAAAGTAGGTACCAGGGGGAGAAAAACTATAATGGCATCTAATACTGAGTAGATCACCCTTCCAGGCCAACTGGATTGGAAGTCTGGAACATATCGGTGAAAGGCCAATAGGAAAGTGATTGTTGGTACTGGAGTTGGAGCAAACCTTATAAGGGCAGAAGTAGGTATTGGTAGCGGTTGCAGAGTATTTCCTGACTGCAAGTTGCAAGCCTCAGTGAGTGTGTAAGTTACCGAAGTATAAGCAATACCTGTGTAGGACAGAGACTGCTCTACAAAGTTTCTTGTCGAGGAAACTAGTCCTAAAAGTAGTAATTAGTATCTGGTATGAACTCCAGGTCTAGTTACTAGTGGCTGTGCCAGTGATACAAGATAGATTGGCAGGCAGCACAGAGACCAGAGGGTTTAAATAGACAATTTCCGTAGTTGGGTTGCAGGTATAGCAGCTAGTGTAGAACCTTAGGGTGGACTACTTAAATTAGATAACAAAAGTGTACATGTATCCTCATCTTTGTAACAAATGTCAGTATCCCATTAAGTGGGATACTAATGGCCTTAATATCTTGAATAAAAATTCTCAGTCCAAAAGATGGACACTTTGAAACCAAAAAAAAAATATATTTAATATTGGCCAATTTCTGTTTATCATTATATAAACATTAAAATTGCTAAATATAACCTTGAATACTATTATCAATAAGGTACAAGAATTGAGAAGGATGAAAAAAGAGTATTTGAATAGCAAAGCAATTGTCAATTAATATAAATTACCAATTGCTAAAGTAAATTTTTTACTACAGTCAACTCCTCTTACAATCACCAATTTGGTTACATATATACTTTTTATAAAAGTGCTTATAAAGAGGTTGTGTTTTTATAAAGGTATTTTTTTATATATTTAATAGTAAATAGTTTTTAATAAAAGTGTAATATAGTATTATGATGTGATTGTAGGGAAGGTGATTGTATAGGGGTTGACTGTATAAAATTTAAGGATTAGTATTTATATAATTAATCCATTTTTTATAGTAAATTGTAATAGTAGATTCTTTTTAATTAGTATTTTTAGAGGCCATCTAAAAGAAAATTGCACTTACAAGTAGGGTTCTACAATTGATTTGATCTTCAAATATTTGAATCAAATATTTGGTCAAATTCAAATTCAAATTTGACTATATTTGATTTGATCAAATTCAAATATGGCCAAATTTGATTTGATTTGACAAATATTTGATTTGATTTGAAAATTACTATTAAAAATTCAAATTCAAATATTTGAATCAAATCAAATTCAAATCATGGTCAATTTGATTTGATCAAATTCAACTTGATCCAATATTTGATTTGATTTGAATTTGAGGAACTCTACTACAAGACTAGATGCAATAGTTTAGCTATACAAAAAATTCTTGCTTTTTAGTTTTAAATAAGAAAAACAATAAATCTAAGAAAAATTATGCCTTAAAAATAGGCTTTTATTTTATTTTTTATAGCATATACTTAATATAATTTTTTGAACATTTTTAAGCAAAACTTAGATACCTGACTGAGCTTATAAATTTTGAGGAATAATAGAATAAACCACAACTCTTTTTAAATATAGCTTGCAAAATATATATATTCCAGACTTTGCAATTATATGAGTCTTATTTTAAGCTTGTACAGTTCAAGTATTAATTTTTTTAAAAAAAGGTATATAGTACAGTCTAACCTCTTTATAGTCACCCTTTATATAGTCACAAAGCCAATATAATCACATCTGTCAGTTTATAATATGTATTTTACTTCTATATAATCACAATTGTATTATAATCACTAGTACAAATTTTTATTAACGGCATATAAATCGTTCTCTTTAAAGTCACACTCTAAATTAATCAATAAATTTATGATATACAGCCAATCAAAGAGTGTGTATATGCATACAGCAAGAATTACTAATGGTACATATGTACATACTGCAATTGCAGTTACTGAAATAAGGTTCTTGTACTGCTACTGTAGCCGCAGAGCTTAATCTTACTAACATAAGGTCTTTGCACTACTATTACAGCTACGAAGTGTAATTTTCATCTAAAGTTATTGCACTATTAGCAAAAGGATACACTACTAACACTACTGCAGCTGCAGGCTAACATAATATTCTTGTGCTGCTACTGTAGCCACGGAGCCAAATCCTACTATTGCAACCTGAAACCTAATTTTTCATTGAGATAGGTCCCTGCCCTGCTACTACAGCTGTAGATCTAATCTTTTGCATAAAGAAGTTGCAATGCTACTGTAACATAGAGCCAAATTTCTCAAATAAGGTTTTTGTATTGCTACTGCTACTTTGGGCCTATTTTCAACTAACTTAAGGTGTGGAGCTAGTTCTTGCTTACCAATACCATTAAGCATTTTAGATACTATTGCACTACTCTCAGCTTTTATTTATCTCATGATTTCACACGTTCATAATACCACCTAACCAATACTTGCACTCCTACCTTTCTTGAACACCTTTCTTTCTCTTGAACCATTACATTGCTAAATATCTGCTTTCCAAGCCATATATCATACTAAATTATTCAGATCGCTCAAGATTAACTTCATCCGACTAACAACTGACTTCATGTGATTTAATAAAAAATTTAGGTTGTAATCCATAGCAAATCATCACTGCTAATTCAGCATTAATATTGTAATCATCGAAAGGTCTTTGAATAGTTAATATTTCTATCATAATAATTCCAAAGCTGTAAATATCAGCTGCTTGAGTAAATTTCTCCCTTTTCAGACTTTAGGTGCTAAATATAGTAAAACACCATAAATGTAACCATGCTGTTTTTATCAACCAATATTGATGAACCTAGATCAATATAAGCTTTAAGTTTTTTTTTACTAATGCCAAATTGATAACAGCACTCTAGATTATGATTATATTGTTCATCCAATTTACTATCTTCTGCAAATTTCAAATATTGCCTGAATGATGAAAGAAAGACTGACTTGTTCATGTGACATAGCTGGACACATGTGGGGCATCCATAACGTTATGTACCCCCTCATATTAGTGCTTGACCCCCCTACTATATAAAAAAATTTTTCAAAATCCGTATGTTTATATATAAAATTTACAAAAACTTGAATATATTGTAATACAGTGATCTGATTTGGATGATTTAGGTATCATTCGTTTGTCTCATTGAGACGAATCCAATGATACCAAAATCATTTTATTTGGATCATTGTATCAATAGTTATTCCCAAAAAACTATTGATTTTATAGTCCTTTTATAAAAAAACATAATAACCAATAGTATTTGGCCAATAACTTTTGATCCAGTGATCCAAATGAAATGAAATTGGTACTATTCGACTCCTCTCACTGAGACAAATCGAATGGTACCAAAATCATTAAATGTGGACCACTGGATTAGTTTCAGCCGATTTTTTCTAAAAAAATTGCATTATATTTTTTTGACCCCCCTCTACTTAAGAGAAAAAACGTTATATTTTGTCAGACCCCCTCCCCCCTCTTGTATAACGTTATTTCTGGATGCCCCTGTCAAGCAGAAAATTCAAAAAACAAAGAATTAATACAAATCATCAGGCTACTCAAATACAATTTCGTTATGAGCAAGTTCAGTGTCTTGTCATTACATTATATATAATGTCCAGTGACTTGCAATAATGCCCTGTATTTTGACTCCGTATTAACAATGAGTTATATATGATTATCTCTTCTAATTGGACCTAAAGGTAAATACTATGTACAAATAATTTTTTAAAGTTACATCCATTAGGTCCACAATAACCATATGGAGTGTTCCAAGTTAAAAGGGCACATTTTTACAATTTTTTAAAAAATGAGTTTTTGTTAAAATTACATAAATTTTGGCATAATTGACTTTTTTAATTATAAATGAAAGTCAATTTGCATAATAAAAAATCAAGATAATGTAAAAAGAAAAATTCCATAAGCTGTGTAGAGCCAACACATCACAAGATTATCCAATAGTCATCTGCCATCTTTAACCAATCAAAATCGTGAAATTTGATTAATCCTGGATCAGTCCAAAAATCAAAACAAATAATTAAACTCAAATATTTCAAAATAAAATATATGTAAAAATGGGCCCTTTTAACTTGGTGCACTACATATAAACCCAGGTCTATCTAGGGATATCCTTTTAGTTTCATATTGATAACAATCTTATAAAGATAAAACATTCTATTAGTATAGGCTGTTGCAAAAAGATTTGTACCTCAAATAGCTCTAATTAAAATATTTTTTGTACAAATTAATTTTTAATTTTTTTAATTTAATATACTTATTAGGTTACCAGATTGATAAAAATAAATTTTTTTGATTATTTTATTAATAAAATAAAAAATTTATTAATTGTAACTTTTTTTTTACTATATAATTTACTATAGTAATTTATATATACGCGTATATAGTAAAAAAAAGCAAATTACCTCACTTTAAAGCTTAATTTCTCACAACCAGTGATCCAATTTTGCTCAAATTTTAACTATATCTTTATCATATGCATATTAATGCACTTGCGAAGTATCAGCTCATAGAACTGCATATTGGTTGTGAAATTAATTAATATATCTTTTTTTTAAAAAAAATTTTTTGGTTTTTTTTCAAATACATTAAATTGTACATGCTTAATTATTAAAATAAAACAAAGTTAAACCAATAAAAATATTATAATAAGTTAGATTAAACCCTATTTTATTTGATACTAAAAAATTTTTAATAAGGTCATACAAAATTAATTTCTTGGATTTCATAACCCGGCTGGGTCTAAAAATCAAGAATCTAAATTTCAATTTTTTTAAAAAATTAGCCAATAGAAATATACAACAATTACTGCTGTAAATCTGGCGTGGAAAAGCATAAAAATTTATGTCAATTACTATCTTAATGTCATAAATCTAATTCAGAGTTAATGGTCAATTGTGCTTTTAATATTTTAATATAATATATTTGTGCCTTTGATTGGTCGTGCACCAGACAATTGGATCAAATCATGCTTACTTTTATTGTTATGATTTAATATACGTTAATATGTGCAAGTATGTGCAGCATATGTATTATGCACATTGTATATGATAAATGATTAGCACGGAATGGCTCAAAATGTTCAAAATCTGCGATATTTTTAAGAGTTAGGCAATGAAATGGCTCAAAATATTCAAAATGCGTGATATTTTAACATTAATTGACTAAGCTGGCTAAGTAGGGTTTGTAACATCGACTTAGTTTATATTTTAGACCTCGACTACCAATATGAAGTGACAACTAATAAAATTATTTTTGAGCTTACATAAGCTGATCATACTGGGCCTGCACTGCACTGCACATGCTTGGAAAATTTTAATGCAGACTAACCAGATCTTAACCATATACTATAGTAACAGAATACGTAACATGTAAGTTCTGTAACAGAATTTATCAACATAGCAGAAATATTTGCAACAACTAATTTTGATATATTGTGGTTACCAAAATAACGAATAATTTGTAGCAAAATTTTTTGTGTACTAATATTAACTCAACCATCAAATATAGCTATTCAATAGAAAAGAGAGAAATCTATTTTTAGATGCAGTTAAAAGTTTTTAAAAAAACATGCTAAGTCATGTTTTTAGCAGGATTAGTCAGACTGCAATGATCATTGTTATGATCAAAAAATGTAAAAATATAACTAACATGGCTTTTTTAAAAACTTATGGACCTAAAAATATATTTTTTTCTTTTCTATTAAAAAAGTTTTATAACAGAATTTTTTGCATTGAAGAATAATAATAATTCTAATGCAATCAACTTAACCTTAACCATATATATTGGTATTCAAATTTAATTTCACATTGTGTATAATACAATTGATTATAAATCTGTAAAAGAGTTTTTAATGCTAATAATAATTAAAAAAAAACAAATAGAGGCATCGATCATTTCCCATTTCTGGACATGGTACTACAGCGACAATGAGTTGTGTGAGATAACCACAAGGTCATACAGCATCCAGAAAAGCAAAAAATCTGACAAGAAATGTCGTAAACATAAGGACTGTCCACTATAAAAAGAAAAAACAAAACAAGTGTGCTGTAACACCTAACTAGGAAAAGTCCCACGAGGAAAACCTGACCTGATCCAAACTCAGAAGGGAGTACCTGGGGTAGACGAAAAATGGACCTACCAAGCATATCAGTGGAGTAAACTAACTCATTAAAGTTGTATCTAAAGAAGCTTTCGGGTGGGGTGCACCGAATGATGGTCTGGCTGGACTCGGCCAGGAAAACCGGATGAAGAGGGAGTAGGTTAGGATAGACTTCATAGGACAAAATTAAAAATAGAAATAGGATATGTAATGAAAATATAGGGGGCCGTTGGGTCCCTATGACCAATGACCTTAAATAAAGATCACCAATCACGACCCTAGGGGCAGTGTTGTCACTTGGATGTTTTTTGAACATTTTTTCAAATTAAAATTACTTAAAATTTTATTAAGATAATCTATTTTAATTTTTTCACCAATGAGTCTAACACCTAAAAAAATATATAATTATATATTTTTTTAAATTACTTTATTAATTAGTTAAACATGGGACATAGGCTTGGACGATTTTGGACAATCTTGGATGTTGGACAAAAAACATAGTATGGACACGTCCAAGTGACAACACTGCCTAGGGGTAAACCTATGGAAATTTCAAAATAAAAAAAAAACAAATAAGATGGGTTGCATGAATATGCAACTTATTACACTAGTTTTTAGATTATTGCCTAAATTCAGAAGGTCATACCATTAGAACCATAAAAAACTAAAAAATCTATTTACTTAGTTATAAAAGGAGACTAGCTTTTCAAAAGCCTTGTGGATCACTTTTTTAGAATTTTATTGCTAAAAATTTTTTTTTAAAAAAAAATAAAAATCTGGGTGGCCGGGTTTAAATTTTTATTTTATGTTATGAAAACCAAGAAATTAACTTTGTGAAGCCTAATTAATCAAGAAAAAAATTTTCCTTAGTGTCAAAATTATGAAATTTTTTGAGATACAAATCTTTTTGCGCTGGCCCATATTTCCATTTGGATAAATTAAAATTTTGTATTATTTTGAGAAGAAATTTAAGTTTTGTAAGTCTATTCACTAATTTCAGAATTTAAATGGATAACAGATTAGTGCATATCTTTTATAGCTACAAGTCACTCTTGTACTTGTAAGTTTCTGATAAGTTAAAACTCAACATAGTTTTATATTGCCTTATAATTTGACTAATTCGAAAATTAATTAAAAAAACTTGAAATCATGATTATAGTACCTGAACAAATAATGTGCCTTTTTAAAAACTTTATCTTTATGAAATTCAAGTTGGGAATTTAAACTGAAAAATCATCTTTGTGTGATCTAATTCTCAAGTAATAAAAATAATAACATTACAGACTAATTTAATGCAAATTAAATGAGAAATTATTAGTTCATATTAAGTACTTTGATTATAAATTATTATATATTTTGATAAACTCGCAGTTCAAATAAACATAAATAAAAGAAATTAAATAAGTAATGAATAAATCTTAAGTAAATCAATACCAATTAAAAAATAATTATTACAACTGCACTTGTAGACTATGTTAATCTAGTTAATATGAAAAGAAAATCCAGACTTCGATCATATTGGTGTAATTTGTATAAAAAAATTAAGTTAGTATTAGCTTATCTTTGAATAATTCAATTGATCAGCATAAAGTAATTTATTTTAAATTACTGTATTCTAATTATAAATAATAATTATTTGAAATTATTTAATTTTGTAAATAAAATTGCTTAATAAATTTCTATATAATCACCAATTATATTTTTATTATAATTTTATTATAATTGTGATTATAAAAAACTTCTATAATAGTTACATTTTATATAATCACCACTTTTTGTAAAACTAATTTATTTGTTACGTAAGTGACAATGGCTTATGTATCACACAACCAATCTGATTTCAGGATCTCATATAATATAACATGATCAGAAAATTCAAAACAAACGTCCGTTTTATCAAAAAAACTACAAAAATCGCTTATTACTCAAAATCTGTATAGGAAACCACCTTCTGTGCTCTAACAAAAAGTTTTCCTTGAGCGATTTTACTATATACCCCAAACCCTGACCCTAAACCTAGGTGCTCACCCTAATCCTAAACTAACAAAAACTAAACTTTATTGATACAGAGGTGATTTACAAGTAACATTATCACATGCATCACATATAACTTAATCCCTTTTTGTATCCTGAAAGTGTGATTATATAGAGATTAAACTGTATATGTAAAGCAAAATTAATTTTTTAAATATAAGCTTTTAATTGTACAAGTAACTATAAAGGTAGCAATTGAAATTTTATAATATAGTTAGCCTTTTCAGAACTGGTATGCATGGTGGATGGGTTTATATCAGTTTTGAGAAGTAATCAGATTTGACAATATCATGTGTAATGATGTTGCCCGAAACTATATAGTTTCGGATTGACCAAAACTGAAACTGGTATTACCAGTTTTGGGTATGATCTTCTTGGCCGAAACTTGCCTAAAGACCCGAAACTATACCAATATGTCAAAACTGTACTAAAACTCTGAAACTGGCCTGCTAATTAAATATGTATAAATTAAAAAAAAAATTTAATAAAAATTTATTGGAGTTAGTGAATAACTCTTTATCCGAAAGGTTGTAATCTTTAACAAAATCTAATATCCAGTTTTATATCCTATTCAAATAAAAGAATAATGATTATATCTGGATAATTATAATGCATCAATCAAATAAAGTAACTCTATATTGTTAATATAAAAAATGATTTATGCATGAAGTTTGTACTTTATTCTAACTTACGTATTTGTCAGGTTCACCACCCCTAGATATTTTTAAGGTTTGGGTGCGGTTATAGAGAATTTGTTTTTTATATATAATATAATGTAGGTTAGATATAAGGTCCCAATTTCAGTTCTCGTGTTATTAGTGGCCAGACAAAGAGATCTAGGCGAATTTCGAAAATAAATAAGATTTTAAAAATTTCAGAAATAAATAAGAGTTTAAAAATTTCAGAAATAAATAAGAGTTTAAAAATTTTAGAAATAAATAAGAGTTTAAAAAAAACTCATTTGTGTCATGAAATGGGAGTATTTAGAGACTCCCATTTGACAAAATAAGTAAAATTTTTTTATTATGCAAATCAACAAACTATTAAAAATAATAAACCGATATTAGAAGCAGTGTCGATTAATAACAATAAAATAATTTAAAATAATGATCATATTAATAAGTGTATTATTCGAACTTCAATTAAAAAATAAATAAAATGTACATTTCTTATTTGATAATGAATACGTCTTTTTGTTTGATTTATGAATTTTAATTCGGAAACCCCTTATTATTTCAATATTCCACATCATTTTTAAATTTATTTTGATTCTCAATTGGCATATGTTATTTATGAATCGTGAAATGTCATTTGTCATTTTAGAACCACTATCCATTTATCAATTAATAAAAAAAAGCAATAATAATAATAATAATAAAGTAAAAATATAAATAAATAAAAATAATAATTAGAAAAAAAAACATTTAAATTAAAAAAACATATTTAAATTAAAAAATATTTTAATTAAAAAATACAAAAAATTTAGCCGGCCAATCAACTTTTAAGATATATCATGTAAAGTTTGTAACTCAAAATTTTTGAGTTACAAACTTTTTTAAAGTATGATTGACCGGCAAAATTTTTGAATTGAAAATTTAAATTTTTTTATTTTATATTTACTAGTAGTTATTTACTTTTATTTTTTGTTATAATTTGATTTTTTTATCATTACTACCATACTAAGTACCATATAGAAGAAAAGATGGCCTTCTTCATCGTGTTTTGCATTGAGTTTCATATTCTTCTATTCTCCTGGCCTTCTACTACTTAAATGTGTCTTCTGTGTTTTGCTAGTTGGGCGAAATTGACTTATTCTTCCTCCATTATTAAGCCATTACTATTTGCCGCCCTGTGTTATGATAGTAAATAACCCAAAGCTACGTGAATACAGAGGATAAGGTTCTACTAAAGGCAAGGTGGTATTAAAAGGAGATAGTATATTGGGGATGGCCGTAGGAGGAAGATGGTTGGAGAGTGTTGTTGGAGAAGTGTTTGTGTCGGGAAGTAGTGGGTAGTGTTGGAGAAGAGTGAAGAGGTGGTTGTTGAGCATAGGTAATGATTGTCAAATATGTAAAGTGGTTGCATTGGGAATGGGAAGTAAAAATTCACTGGGTAAGTGGTTGTGTACAAAAAAAATTGCGAGGAAGTCAGGGAAGTGGTGGGTAGTATTAAAGAAAAAAGAATGGGTGGTTATTGGAGATGTGAAAATTGCGAAGATAGGATTGTCAGGTTGAAGTAGTTGTGTCAGTGGTACGTCAGAAAGGATTTGTCAAGGAAATGGTTACTGGGAAAGGAATTTGGTATAGCTTTGGACTTTCGGGTTTAAATTTAAATAAAAAAAGAGTTTTGGACAGTATTATTATTAATATAAAATTAGTTTCAGAATTTTGGCATAGTTTTAGAATTTCGGCATAGTTTCAGAATTTTCAGCATAGTTTCAGAATTTTCGGCATAGTTTCGGATTAGTTTCGAGCAGAATATTGGAGTTTCAGTTTCGTCAGGCTGCTCCAATTTAATTCTATGTTTAACATAACCCCCCTCTAGATTGAGCAAATTATGGGGGAGTTAAACAACATATATATATATAACTTTTAGATTCAAATTTCCCTTTTTATATTACTAAAATGAACCCATACAGAAAGTTCACCAAAATTAGAGTAGCTGCATGATACAGTCATGCTAAACCTTGGAACATTATATAAGTTAGTTAGAATTAATTAGTAAAATTTTATGAATCATAAGATTTTATAGAATTTTATTAATAAAATTTTATAAAATCTTATAATACACAAATTTTTATTAATTAATTCTAACTTTATGCACTAAGTAAACATGTTCAGCACCTAAAAATACATCAAATCGGCAGGGTTAGTTTTATTTTACTTGAAATTTGGATAATAGATGCATAATTTTGGATTTTTGATCAAAAAAGTCAAATTTAAGCATCTTTTCTCCAAATTTCAAGTAAAATAAAAACAATACTGCCAATTTAATGTATTTTTAGGCTCTGAACAAGTTTACCTAGTGAAATAAGTTAGAATTAATTAGTAAAATTTTGTGAATCATAAGATTTTATAGAATTTTATTAATAAAATTCTATAAAATCTTATGATTCACAAAATTTTACTAATTAATTCTAACTTAATGCACTAAGTAAACTTGTTCAGCACCTAAAAATACATTAAATCGGCAGGGTTGTTTTTATTTTACTTGAAATTTGGAGAAAAGATGCTTAAATTTGACTTTTTTGATCAAAAATCCAAAATTATGCATCTTTTCTCCAAATTTCAAGTAAAATAAAAACAACCCTGCCGATTTAATGTATTTTTAGGTGCTGAACAAGTTTACTTAGTGCATTTTGTTAGAATTAATTAATAAAAATTTGTGAATTATAAGATTTTATAGAATTTTATTAATAAAATTCTATAAAATCTTATGATTCACAAAATTTTACTAATTAATTCTAACTTAATGCACTAAGTAAACTTGTTCAGCACCTAAAAATACATTAAATCGGCAGGGTTGTTTTTATTTTACTTGAAATTTGGAGAAAAGATGCTTAAATTTGACTTTTTTGATCAAAAATCCAAAATTATGCATCTTTTCTCCAAATTTCAAGTAAAATAAAAACAACCCTGCCGATTTAATGTATTTTTAGGTGCTGAACAAGTTTACTTAGTGCATTTTGTTAGAATTAATTAATAAAAATTTGTGAATTATAAGATTTTATAGAATTTTATTAATAAAATTCTATAAAATCTTATGATTCATAAAATTTTACTAATTAATTCTAACTTCATGCACTAAGTAAACTTGTCAGCACCAAAAAATATATATAAGTATATTCAGACTCTGACCAGTCTGTATAAAATTTAGAGGCTGAGTCTGGTCCAATCCTGGACCGGACCCGAACCGGACCTATTCCGATCCCGGCCGGACCCAAACCGGACCTAATCATTTGTTGTTTAAGTCCCCCCCCTCTAAAAAATTTTGAACTTGTAATGTTAAACAAAGAATTAAATTGGAGTGGCCTTATTAGCTCAAAATAGTTTCGGGCAGCATCATTAATCATGTGAATTGTGAACGCGCATCAACCAATCAAATTGCAGATTGAACAATTTCCAGAGCCTAATTAGAGAAGAAAACAGTATTACTTGTGACTTTGAAGACCTGTGAACCATTTAATCACGTTACATTGTAAACAGAAAAATCTTAAGATCAATATTCCAATTACGTAATCATTGTGAATGAACCCATCTGTATTAATTTTATGTAATTTGAGTGGATGCATATCAGGTGACTCTATCCAAAAATTAGAAATTTATACATAAAGGCTATGGGATATCAGAAATGGCAGTTTATTGGTTATTACTTATGGACTTATGGAAACAGGTATAGTGGATTGATTTTTACCCGATTTTGGCAGGTTATCAGTTTTGACAAGATCAGTTTTGAGAAGGCCAACTGTAGAAGGTTTCAAAATTTACATTTCAAAAAGTAAAAGTTTTTAATACTATTTTTATTAAATTATAAATCAAAAGATTTTCTGGTTTTAATTTTGAACTTCTAAAAATCTCAATACAAGAATTATGGAACTAGCAAAGAAAGTTGGACACAAATTTGAATTAACCAATATTTAAATAAATTAATAATAATAATAATAATATGGCATTAGAATACCTCTAATTTTATGATGAAATATTGATTTATTTATTTTAGAAGAAGCAAAAATTTGTATTTTGAAAAGTAGAAGCTTTAATAACATTATTATTGTAATAACTCAATTAAGTTAATTAGTAATTTTAATATAATCAGATTTCAATCAGTAAAATTAAAATAATCAATTAAAATATCATATTACTTTATTTAATTAATAAAGAATGCATAAAACTCTAAATATTCATCTTGATAATGCACTTCTTTTTTGAATTGTTTATAGTTGAAATTTCTTTGCAGAAGTCATTTTTAAAATATTATACTCAATTTTTTGCAAAAATTCTAATTTTTTTTAACTAATTAAATTTAAATAATGTATAAGATAGTTATTCAAATTTTATATTAATAGAAAATTCTAAAACATAACTTTATTTATCAACATTTAATAAAGCTCTTGTAAAAATTTCTAGATAATTTCTTGGTTTTTCAGTAAGTTGCATCATTTTAAAATTTATTAATAAGTAGCTGCGCAACGCAGTTGCGCGAAACCAGGAGCGGGGAAATTAGTACACTATGATGCTAGATATTATGCATAGATAGAATTATCTAACATAATTTTTCCTAAACGCCTATTAGATACTGATAATAATTATTGCAACCATCCGGATATTCTAGTTGGCTATTTGAGTTGTTGACTAGGAAAACCCGCCTTTGACACTTTTTCAACAATTTTGAGACTTTGATTCAAATTAAAGTGCTGGTTTCTATCTACATGTATTTACTTTTTACCCTATGCTGATATAATAAATTATCGTGATTTTTTAACTTGAATGTTAAACCAATTTTTTAACGATCGTGTTCTAAAAATAGATTTCCAACCAAGATTGATGACTCAATTAAATTAGATTGGTCAATCAGTGTTTTTCATAATCATATGACATTGTTTATTCAGTAATCGGATTTGATTTTTGGGCCTTTTTTTTATAGTTATAATTATTTTTGGGCCTTTTTTCATAATATGTATACCCCAAATTTTTGTTATTGATAAAAATTTTAACACCAAAATAAAATAATCTAATATCAAGTTCGTGACCAACCCATCTAAAATATACCTAACCCATCTAACTTTTTTTGAAAGGTAAATAGAACTATGCCATTTTAATATTAGCTTTTGTAATTAGCTATTTTGTTTAAATAAAAAACTTTTAATTATATTTTATAAGCTACTAACTCAAAATATGATTTTTTATAGTATTTATATGGTTATAGTTTGTGATTCTACTAGATTTTATTGTACTATATGTACACGATCTTCTAAAGGATTTAAAAATCATGCAGGCTTACAACGACACGAAACATTAAAGTTGAATCGGTATCGAATTTAAGAATTAACCTTTCAAAATCCTTGGATTCACACTAGTAAGTAGTTCAAATATTAATAAAATAATTAATAATCCTTAATCAGTATCGAGTTTAAAAGTACCTTTCCAAATCTCCGGAGACAATCTTTGTAAAATCTGTAAATTTACAATATTATAAGTAGTTTAAATACATTAATAATTTTTAATTTAAGCTTGAATCAGTTTCAAATCTAAGAATTTACCTTTTCAGAACCTCCGGAGCCGAACTTCGTAATATTATTCCAGTAAGTTTAATTATATTAATAGGTATCGAATTTAAGAATTTAACTTCTTAAAACCTAAACTAATCTTTGTATGATCTGTAAATTTTATAATATTATATTAGTAAGTAGTTCAAATACATTAATGCTTAAATAGTATCGAAGGGATAAATAGAAAGAACGATACTTTCTCTGGAACTCAGAATTTTAAGTTTTGTTAACGTCATAGCCGGCGGCTAATAGCCAGCTAGGACGTTGACAAATCTTAAATTCTGAGGTCCAGAGAAGGTATCGTTCTTTCTACATTAATTCTGAACAACCATAATTAAAAGCTCAAGAACAACAGTATTTCTATGAAAATCGTAGCCGTTCGTAGTCGAACCTATCCCTAGTATCGAATTTAAGAGTTTATCCTTACAAGACCTCTGGAGCCAATCTTCGTTGGATCTATGAATTTTATGTTATACCGGTAAGTAGTTCAAATATATCGATAAATCAGTATCGAATTTGTGAGTCCAGTTCCTAACTCGTGTTTTTGTATACCAAAGATTTATAAAAAAAAAATAATCTTATTTTGAAAAAAAAAGGAATTAAACCCAAATGAGAATGTAAACTAGTACCTACGTATCTTTATCGCAGTATGGCCTCACGTTAGATCATGCAGATCCAGATCTTTAGGCATCATTCTATGTCCAACTGCTCTAACAAAGCAAAGACCTACAAAAAGAAGAAATTGTCAGTTCTTATTTCTGAAAAAAAGGAAAAAAACCTAAAGAATAAACACTGATACCTATCAAGTTGGCAGCTTCTTTCCCAGATTGCCTAAATCCGAATTTCTAAATGCTTTACTTTCTGCATTCTAACCATACCAACGAAGAAACACTTGCAAAGGAAAGAATTATTAGCTCCTGTTTTAACAAAACACAGAATGTGAAAATAGAAACTAGTATTTACCATTTATTCCAGTTTTACAGTTTCTCGTGCTGATCCTAAATCTCTCAAATGCCCAATTTATATTTCGATCATTCCAATTAAGCAAGCTTTAAAAAAACACCATACAATAGCTAGAATAGTTAGAGCTGTGCTATATATATATATATTTTTAAATGTCGATTATTTTTAATTATTTTTTATTATTTGGGCTGATCCGGAAAAATAAATTAAATTCAGAAATTAGGGCCCTGTTTTAATTTTAGGGTTTGAACCAAACACGCCAATATGCGATATTTAAAAATAAACAAAAAATCAAGGGGTAAAATTTAGGTTTCACAACAAATAATTGCCATTTTCTCAAATGGAAAAACCCCTTCAAAGACAGGTTTTCCCATTCACGGTAGTCAAAATTTGATTCGCAATTGAGTTAAAGTGCATATGTTCAATGTCAAATTCACATTATTAATTTCATAAAAAAAATTAATATATGCAATTTCATAATTAGTATAGCAATTGTTCTTTCATATGAAAAATCTGAGTCGGAATATCACTTAATTTGATCCGATTAATTACGCGATCAATTTAAGAGCCAGTTTACGAAAAACAATGTAGGGGGCGTTAATAAGGCATTAATTTTAAGGTTATGTAATGCGTGAACAATAATAATATATTTAAGGGGCAATGACGAGGTAGATACCTGATATCTGCAAAAAATAATAATCGAATATGCAACAATCGTAAATGTTAAAATGATTACGTAAATCTGCACAATATTATATAGTTGGCAAACAATATAAACAAAATCTTAAGTGACTCAATACATAAATCGATAATCCAAACAGAATCCTGAGTAAACAAGCTATAATATTAACAAAAAAGCACAATAAGTCAAGATAGCATGAGATAAATAGTCAAGTCAATGCACATATAAAGAAAATCAATATTGTAAACACATAAGGTAATATTATAAATAATGATTCCTACCGCAAATTCAAAAGCACGGAACATCATCACGCATGCATACAAAATCAAGGAATAAACATCCAAATCAGAAGCCTAGAATTGTGAACTTTACTTAACTTGCCTGTAAACCATACTCTACGTACTTCGTATTCTGTCCCTGGTATACTTTACGTACATCGTACTACATTCCTGGTATATATCCATAGAACAAATAAGGAAAACGGGATAACTATAGTTAGTAATAAGATCGGAGGTATGATCAATTTAATAATAATATAAGGAAAAATGATGATCATAAGGCAGGAGTAGAATAAATTAATATCGTGATATTGGGGCGCAGAAACATTACGATAGTATCACCGGACTCAAGGGCTTGATATGTAGTTTGTTATTCATATTACACTATATAGCTGAAAAGAACTAATCAAAGACATAGTACGCTCGGCAAGGTCCAGAATGGATCAAACTACAAGTTTCTTTGGACATTAATTCTAGGCGCCTCTCAAAAGTGCTGGTCACACACAATATTTTTTCAATCAGATACTGAGAATCACACTCCCGTACAGCACATAAGAAAACTATTAATAATACCAACAGAGATTATATTGTTGTATTATTTACTTTTTTGTGTTTAATCAATGACCGGTCAAAAAAATTAAACCCATTGCACTATAGAAACATAACCGAAACTTACGTACGTACAGTACATACGCAGACACATGAACTAATATAGAAACCATATACTTCGTACTTTATACTACGTTCCTGGTGTAACATCAATATTACGGTTAAGAATTTTTTTTTACCAATTAGATTTGCAAAAGGATTTTTTAACCAACCAGATGCCCAGAATTGCGGACATCAACTAACTTGCCCGTAAACCATACACTTCGTATTTCATACTCCGCTCCTGGTATTTTAATAAATATAATAATCATATGGGCGGATTTGCGGAATTGTTTATTTATTTTGACGCACCCCAAATTTACATTATGTAGATCACAGGTAGGTCAGTCAATTGACATATTTGAAATCCAATCAAATTCGGCATGTGATACATAGTCGATGCCATCAACATGTTATCGTTATTGGGTCACCTCTAATAGAACTCTACTTTAAAAATGACCAGTTAGACGTACATCAGTAATATACAATTACTTGGTTCTAATTCGAGCTGTTCCGGAATTTTTATAATTCTTTTTTTTATGATATACGAATTTTTTAAACTGAGTTACTAACGAAAAGCAAAAGTCTTTGGCTAAGAAAAAAAAGAAGAGGAGGAAAACGAAAGAGGTTTTGTTATTTGTAGTAAGTTAAACTTTATGAAATACATAACTTCAAAGAAGTATAATAAGAACCGGTGAATAATTCAGTTATTATTCGCAAAATAGAAATACCAAAAATAACGACACACTAATTACGACAGCCAGTGACCATTCTGTCATTATTCGACCATATGATCTGGGATTGATTCTTGGTTATTGCCCATTTCGTGGACAATAATGTATACATATTATTGGTCATGTTATTAACAATTGCTGATTTATTCTTAGGTTGCGTTTGAAATCTGCTAAGGGTGTAAACCCAATAATTCCTGGAATCTGCTACGATGAAGTATAGACACACCAAAGATGGAAAAGGTACTTAAGTGGCATCTGAAATCTGCTAAAAGTGACAATGCTACTGGGCAATTGTGAGGACATATATTGGGCTGATAACGCAAGAAAAACTTTTTGGGGTACATGCATTTGGACTTAACGTGATAGATATAGAACAAGAACGTGAAAAAATAATCGATCTTATTCTTTTAAACCATTCAATATGTTACGTTCTCGCGCATTTTCAATGTAGATTTGTATAGCCTTTAAAAATGAAATTCCTAAATTCTAATAATATTTAACCCGCTAAAACCCTTGTTTTTTTGTTAATGCTAAATTTATAATGCTTTATCATTTTATTTTAGTAACACTAATACATTTAGTAAAAAGGTATTTAAAGTCTGCTGAAAAGTGATGAGCGATATAATCTTAGATTTTGTAACATAAATGGCATATGCACAAAAACAGTTAAGGGTGCTTTAAATGCGTTGAAATGGCAATTTTACTGGACAAATCTCAGATTTTGCTGGGAAAATGACATAAGTATTAGCCAAAGATAAAAAAAAAAAAGAAATCTACTAAGGTGAAATTTCAGATTTCGACGTGAATTCTACTCCATAGATGGTGTAGAAAGTGATAAGGATGAAAAAAAGAGCATTTGAGTGTTATTCAAAACCCTCTGAAGCGGAAATTCTTTTGGATAATATAACCTTCGGATCAGATATGAAGGCATAAGAGTAAAGAAATATTTGAAATCTGCTGAAGGTGATAATTCTCCCCATTGGTATAATCCTGGAACATGCTACAGAAATCGTATAGGCGCAGCAAAATATAAAAATGGCATTCCGGTGGTATTTGAAATTTGCTAAAGGTGCGAGCTGCTACAAAAATGGCTATGTTATTTGGCCGGTAATGGAGCGTTACGAATCGATAAATAATTTATTAATGCTATGGATTATGTTTAAATGAATGAAATTGGAAAAGGTGAGTTAGCAACCGTCAGTATTTTAAGTAAACTTGTTGACTTTCTAATGCAAAACAGTCTGCATTTTTATTAGTGCTAAAAATTAGCATTATTTGATTAGCGGATGTAATGGACTTAGTATGTTCTAATATATGTCCAATGTACATATACATTCGACAATAGTAAAATTTTTAAATAAAGATTTTTCTGTTGTAAATAGTTTTTTTTTTAAAAAAAAATTTATTAGAAAAAAAAAGAAAAGGCGTGACAATCGTGTCACCAACTTAAAGCTTGTAATATGAATTATTGTCTTTAGACAGATTCATTCTCTTTAACTCCAAGGGTATAACCCATCTCATTAGATTTTTGAAAATGATAAATACCTTATAGACATCCTTTTCGACTCCAAATTTGGCTTGATAACAGGTGCCGACGTGAAACAATTCTATTTCAGCAGATTTTGAACGTTTTTTTCGACTCCAATTTTGCCATCAGTCTTAGCAGCTTTTGAAATAAGTAAATAAAAAGCTCGAATTCTTCCTTTAAATATATAATATGACGAAATTAAATCAGTTACAAATCATACCTTTCAGAGTATATAACATTGAACTAATATTATTCGCCCCTTTTCTATACTCAATGCCGCTATTCGTAATATTCCGTCTTTTTTTAATATGCACTTTCAGATTTAGATGAAAATGCTGGGTCAAAAGAGAACCGTTGAACTGAATTTCTTTCCATTCCCACTATTAAATAAAAAAAAAATAAATGAGTTGTCACAAATCGAACATGTGTACTGGTTTAATACGCTTTGTCAATGGCAATACCTTAACTGGTAGATCTTTTGCATCCGTTCTTGTAGAGTAGCGCGTGAACAGATTAGCTCCCTTAAATATAAAAAAATTAACATACATTTTTATAAATAAAAAATCCTTTCAATATGCGGAATTTTTGCTAGGAAAAATCAAGATCTGAGCTATACAAGTCATATGATTCAACCCTTGACATTCTTGCCATATGAAATAAAAGAATCCTACTGACATATCGCAAAATAATTTTAGTAAACAATCTTTTCGCTTAATGTGGTACGGATTTTTTTTAATACTATACTCACCTCAATATACCATTTCTTGTCTTTTTTTTTATACGGAAGTTTCGACGAATTCCATATTCACTACTATTTGGCATTATAATGCTATAAATTCATGTATATGATGATTAAAATGTATATAAATAACATCTTTTGGATGATAGAAACTTTTTTTTAAAGGGTATTGCATTTGGTTCATCTTTAATGAAGCGTAAGAAGTAAGTTGAGCCATTTTTTTCTTGAAAGCTGGATTAGTTCCTGGTTGCTTCATAAGTTTGTAAAGCGTATAAAAATCTCCACAAATAATTAATTAGCATAACTCGTTATTGTCAAAAATAAACCATCCCTGAATAAAGCAAATGCCTTTATTACTTGGGAAAAATTACGTTCAATAAAAGTCTTACGAATAACCAGATTTTTTTTTTAATATGAGTATCGCCAAGAGAAAACCTGCAAATCTTAAAATTTGCAGGTTCTCTCTTGGCGGCGAGTTAAATTGATTTCTACTTTTTTTTTTATGTATTACAATAACTGGAATTATTTAAGCAACCGGTTGTCAACTAGTTGAATTAGTAAATTAAAGTTATGTCGTGTAAAGAGGAATGATTCCATATTAGAATATGAGACACTTTTCAAAAAAAGCATGATTGAAACGGTACCTTGGTATGAGGAGAAATAATACCATATTAGGTCTTTTCAAAAAACACAATTTAAACGGTACCTTGGTAGGGTTTTTAACCGAAGGTTTTTTACTGGCATAAAATTTTCCGTGAATAAAAAGTATAAATAAGAACAGCTTTTTTTATATTAAGATGCCTCTTAGCAACAGTAAATATCCTGAAGACAACCCGTTTTCACTTAAACAGAACAATACTACGTATACGTATAATATCATTAGTAAAGGATTTTATCCATCAAAAAATAAAACATGTTATACCTCAACTCGCTCTCGCGATGGAACCACGTACAGAATTTCTGATAATTATGTAGTACAAACGGAGTGGGGCTGAGGAAAGTCACAGCATGCAATAGAATGCGAAATTCAATATGAAAAATATGGACCAGTTTTTATAATTAGATTTGAAAAAAAATGGTAAGAATCTGTGACTAAAGCTGCCAATGAATACTTAAAAGTTAATTTAATTCTTTTTAGCAATTAATTTTTATAATTTTTTGATAAAAAATCTAAATTTTTGTTTTTTACATAGAAAAGAAATCCTGATACCAAAGCACAACTTTCGGGAGTGCATGTATTTGGGCTTAACGAAATAGACGTGGAGCAAGAACGCGAGAAAAAGAATCGATCTCATCCTTTTAGACCGTTCAACACGTTGGGCAAGTCCATGAAAGAAAAACGTTCTCGCGCATTTTCAAAGCAAATCGGCATAGCCTTTAAAAATGAAATTCACAAATTCTATAATCCAATGGACCAACCCATTCTACAAGAACTTCGATTTAATGTTCAAGAAAAAAATTATGTGGTTGATTATCACAATAGAAATAGAGATGAAAAAAATATACATATTGAAGCAGTTACGGAAATTGTTGACCAGGGCCCAATCTCTCGGAAATCGTATCGAAACTTAGCTGCCATTCAATACGAATTACCACGTGATCATGATGTCTCAGATACTAGAAAAAAAATTAATGAAGAAATGAATCAAAAAGTTTCTGTTTCTGTTTTAAACATAGCAAATATTTCTCTTATAACTACAAATGAGCCACCCGATATCAACGATCAAGAAATTGAAGAAGAGATGATGCGATATATCGGTAATGCAGGGTATAGAAGGATCACCGATATATTACGCTTTGTGATTCCGGATCTTTTAAATCGACAAGTTCTGAATATAAATAATCCAGTAATCCATATCCGTATATCAGGAGATGGTCGCAACGTAGGTATGTAGTACATATGTACATAGG
Organism: Gigaspora rosea; assembly: GCA_003550325.1. Lineage (NCBI taxonomy): Eukaryota > Fungi > Glomeromycota > Glomeromycetes > Diversisporales > Gigasporaceae > Gigaspora > Gigaspora rosea. Next base: position 44,521 of record QKWP01001612.1, read on the forward strand.
TTTAAGGCATGTTCTAAAACGTTTTTTTTTCATCCCTAAAATGTAGGTAGAAAAATTAAACATGTAATGGTTACATGTGCGATTTTAGATGATGTATCGAATACCCACAAAGCTAATTATCATCACACAATCATTCTTTGTCCTGGAACGGAAAACTATGATCTTTTTAAAACAATAATGAAACCAGTAATCAACGAATTAGATAATTTAGTCAAAAACGGGTTAGATGACTTCGGAATAAAATGGAAAATTGAACCTTTTTTCAGTAGTGATTGGAAGTTTTTGTGTATAATTTTGGGGTTCAATGCACCCAATGCGAATTACTTTTGTCCTTGGTGCTTATGCACGAAAAAAGAAATCGGTATCAAAGACAAAGTTTATACGATTGAAAAAAATATGGAACAACTTAAGGCCGAAAAACCACCACCCGGACATTCCAAAGCACTGCTTATTCCTATGATCCCTCTGGATTGCTATGTACCTGATGAACTCCATGTCATGTTAAGGATTTGGGACCGATTATGGGAATTAGCTATCCAGGAGCTCAAGTCTGAAAATAGATACGATGAACATAATAGGGAAATTATTGTCAGAGAAATGAAAAGGATCTCAGTAAGATTCCAGTTTTGGCAGGATCATAATGTAGAAAATTGGATTTACACATCTTTAATGGGTGACGATAAGGAAAAAGTACTGCGTAGTTTTAACTTTGAAGTCATTTTTGACAATGAACGAGCTATGCTAATTAATCGTTTGTGGAGAGATTTTCATACGCTTTACACACTTATGAAGCAACCAGGAACTGATCCGGCTGCTTTTGCAGCTCAAGCAAAAAAATGGCTCGAATTATTTCTTACACCTTATCAAGGTGAACCAAACACGGCATCTTTTAAGAAAGGTCTTTATCGTCCAAAGGATGTTAGTCCGTATATACACGTTTTGGTTCATCATATTGCAGAATTCATGGAGCGTCATAAATATTTTGGGTTTGCAGCATTCTCATGTGAGGCTGTTGAGAAAAAAAATCACAATCACGTTGCAACTTTTTTTAGGAGAACAATGAAAGACGGTGGTAATGGAATTGAAAGAAAATCTGCTATTTTCGAGATTCTCGATTATGAAAATAGGTCTTTATATACTTTAACAGCAAAAAATATAACTTAGGCTCTAAACCCCAATATCTTCATATCAAAGAACATGAATTTTAAATACGGTTTAAACATTTTTGGATTTGCTTTAATTAGTGTTAAAAATTTTGAGCAAGGTTTTAATTGTTTGATTAAATATATCAACCTGCAACTAATCGATTAGTTGATTGATCGGTTGAATAAGTTAGTACGTACGTATTACGTACGTATTTATTAATAAAAGCCCTATCGATTAGCTTTAATAGTAACTTTTTTTTAAAATAATTTTTATATTATTTATTTCTAGTCTTAAATAAATAAATGGTCCTAAATAGAAACTTAAGTTATCAAGTTTGGATAAATTCACAAATAATACTACACTTACTGACTAAATAATTAGTGTGAAATCAAATCGGCTGCACGAAGTATTGCTTAGTTATTCATGTTATTCGAACTTTAAGCTCAATATACTGCATCAAAGTTCAACCAAGATTAGTAGTACGTACCGTACTAGGGTGATAAATCAAAATCAAAACTATGTCAGCTATATTAATCATTTTACTATTATCAGATTTTTCTCAGTAAAATTAAAAATGATCGATCTTAAGCCTTATAATTATAAATAAAAGCGTAAAATTCTAAAGTTTTCACACAGATATTTTACTTATTTATCTAATTTCTTTCGATTGAAAACACTCCACCAGAGCTATCTCGAAGTAACTATGTTGGGTTTTTTTGAGAGTTCTAGTTAAATTTTGACTTGCATGTTTAAGGTAAAGTTTTTTCGTTCTAATTGATGAAATTTAGAACGCTTTGCAGGACGAATGCCCAAAACTTACATGTTAATAGAGAATCTTAAAACATAGCTTTATTTTTAGGTATTTTATAATCTCAATAATGAGTTGAAACACTTAATAATAATGCATTAAAATATTAGTTATAATCTATTATCGAAAATTAACACAAAAATCTGCAATATATCAAATTCTATAGTTTGCTGAAATAGTTTTGATTACTTAGTTGATTCATCGCCCCAGTACCGTACGTACATACAAAAAGTTATGGCGAATGCGTAAAAAAAAAAAAAAAAAATTGGGTTAACCGTGGTGTCCTTACTAATGTCCAATTGATTAAACTGCAGATCAAACCATCAGATCTGCATTGGATGTTTTGGAAAGGAATACGAATAGAAAGACAGTATTGAAAAGGTAAATTATTAATTATCTTTAATTAACTGAATTATTAGTTGATCACGAAGTTTCAAATTTCACGAATAAATAAATAAAAATCATGCAACAATTTAATCGAATCCTGAAATCTTTATAGATTTTATTTTAAATTTGTAATATATATCCGGCTAAAGCTTGGTTATTTTTTGCATCCTTTTGACTCTTTAGTTTCCATTCAATTGTTAATTTTGGTAATCGAGGCTTTTTTTTATATTGTTCTCTTTTTTCAGCCTGCGCATCAAACAACAAAGCAAACGTTTGATGGTCGTCATCAAAAAATTTGCGCCCCCAATCTTGATTGTTAAGAATATTAGCTAATTGTGAATATGCATCTGGTCCCTGAAAAAAACATTTGTAACTACAATTTTTACAATTAAAATAATGAATATAACCTTCAAAAACTCCAAAAAATAAACTTTCTAAACACGGAAAAGAAAGAGTTTGTTTGCCCGACTGTTTAAAATGTTCCTTGAGCTTACTTCTTATAATATAGATAAGATAAGTCTTAAATTGTTTAATTGCTTCTAAAGGGAGCGTATATAACCCATCACGGCGAATATTATATTTTTGAACAACTTTCTTGTGCCGATTTAACCCTCTTTCTGTTCTAAACATTTTTCTACAAACTTCACACATGAAACATTGTTGTAAAGTAGAGCTCGAAGTAATGTTCATTTTTTATTTACTAAGTTGATATAAAATAAAATTATTTTTTAGTAATGATATATATAGACTTATACACTATAAATAAAAACGTATTACTGTTACGGATACAAACGTGAATATTTTCTCTAATGGAATTTTGTATCTCTCTGATAAGATTTTGTAGTATAATAAGTTCCAGCGCTATTAATTTTATCCTTTATGCCAATACTGGCTATAATAAAACGAAGGTACCGATTTTAGGTCGGAGGTCAAAAGTGTTATCACCTGGTAATCAAATGCTAATAGATAAATAGCTGCTGTTAGTAAAATTAAGCGAACCTTTTTTTACGCGATGATGAAAGGTAATACCTTGGTGAAATCTTAAATCTCCTGACGAAAGATAAGACCCTTGTGAAATCCCAATTCTCCCTGACGAAAGACGAGACCCTGCGAAATCCTCACGAAGAACAAAACCCTGGCGAAATCCTCACGAAGAACAAAAGCCCAGAGAAATCCTAAATCTCTCTGGTTAAAGGCGAAACCTGAGATCCAAATTCTTCCCAATGAAGCGAATAAATAATAAAATATAAGTCAAAAAATCAAAGAAATTTATCGAATGCAATCATATAATATATTGCAACCTCTTTAAATGTATTCTCATTCTGGCACAAATATATACTTCACCTCATAAATGCGTTTTTGTGGTCTCCGTTAAATCATTTAAAGAAGTTTCATTATATTTTAAATTATAGTTGTCAAAAGTTAAACCTACCTTATAACTCTTGATATAACAGACTCTTTCAACAGCAACTCCACGGCAGCAACAAAGATCAAGATTTGGTAAAGCCAGTACACACAATATGGCGGCTTTTTCCTAACTGTCCAACCTTAAGTTATTTCAGTATTACTATGTAGTACGAATAAACAATATTTTGAAATTAAATTTTAATTGAATCGTCGCTTGTCGTTCCTGGATCGTTCTTGAATCGTCACTATAACAAAAATCTAAATTAATGAAAAGTACAAAGTATTAAGCAACTAACATTGTAGTAGCTACAATTACTCTTACTTACGCAATTACCAAAAGGTAACAATTGGTTTCGGGGTCGGACAATTGGTTTGACGCGTATTTTATATATAAATTTTTATTCGTATTATTTGTATTAATTTTTATTTATTTTTTTTGAGGGTACAAAATGATCAGCTGATAGTTTGTTACATATAAATTTAGGGCCTTAAAAAAGGTCCAATTCCGCAAATCCGCCAATATGTAATGATAATTATTGATCTTTTTATTTGCATAAAACGAAAAATCTGTAATATATCAAATTCCATAGTTTGCTCATATAGTTTTGATTTACTTAGTTGAGTTACTACTCTAATGACAAACTCACATTAAGACTTCTAGCAACAGTATAGTGCAATACTGAAAGCTTTGAGAACTCTTAAAACAAGCAAAAAATGGAAAGTGACAAAATCCCAACAAACTATAGTACTAAAAGCAAAGCAAAATTTCAAATGCCTAATAGTACTAACAAGTAATCCATTATCAAAAAAAATATTACCCACATATTCTTTAACCTGTGTATAAACAGTAAGTATTAAATTTTTTGGCATCTAAGAGACCAAAGAACCAAGGTAGCATGGAGTTCTTAAGGCCCATTCCTAAGAAAATAGACTCTATAAATAAATGTTAGTAAATGAAAAAGCTAATTATATAAAAAAAATGTAGAACTACCTATTCATAAAACAGTTTTTTTCCAATTTTCATCATTACTTTCATAACGTGCCAGCCATTTACAGATGCATTTTGGCAAAAGCTCTCATTTCGGTGCATCTAATGATCTACTTTTTATACCAGGTTTCTGCAAACTGAAGAAGAATCAAGCAAAAGAAAGAAAAATAATTGCATACTTTGAAGCCATATTACTTTACACAGAACAGCTTATTTTTTTGTTTTTTTTTCATATTTTTGATTAGTAAAAACTTCAGCCACAGGTTTGTCTTAAGAAGCATTGTGTGTTAAAACTAAGGTATCAGGTGAAATTTTCAAAAATATAAATCGTCGATTTGTGTAATTTATGAAAATCATAAAATTTTATGTGAAAAATCGTGTGACTGTTACCATATAATGGCCTGAATTACGTTTCAAAATAGGGCCGCTTAATTTCGAAAATATAAGGCACTATATTTTCATGCGATATGATGATTAGGGTTGGGTTACATAAATTACAATTTTACATTACATGTAATTTTACGTAAGTTTCAGAAAATTAAATTTCATGTAATTTTCATGCGTTATACATAAAGTACCAGATTTACAAAAGTATTGCCTATATTATTGCATCATTTGATAACTCTTAAATTGCCGAAACTTGATCTCAGAAACTAAATATCATGTGTCCAAAATTACAAATTACACGAAAACCTAATTTACGAACTTACGCAAACTTACATAAAATTACAGTAATTTTGTAATTTTAAGATTCGGAGTATTCAAAGGTCGTTATAAAAAGCTCATCAAAAGAAGGACGGCTCTACTTTTATATTTTATTAGTCAAATTAATGTTTCGTCAATCGCAGGAGTTTCGTAAATCGTCAGTAGTTTCGTCAATCGTCAAGGTTCTGTCAGACGAAACCACTGACAAAACCATTTCGTCACTGCAAAAATAGTTTCGAGTTTCGTCAATTGTCAAGGTTTCGTCAGACGAAACCATAGACGAAACATTTCGTCTGTGCGAAAATAGTTTAGCCAAGCATAATTATTGGCAGTCAGATTTTTCTATCAGTCCTATAGAACAATTTCGGAAAACTAAGGTCTCCTCGGGTGATACCAGAGTAAAATAGCAAAAATTGAATAATTGGAACAATTGCGACTTAAAAAAAAAGAGGAAAAAAATTTTGAAAAAATTGAAAAAATGGGTCGACGGGTAATGCAAACGAAAATTTAACTTTCGTGGCCTAATGGGGTTACTAGACAAAATTGCCTCTTCATATACAGAATCCATATATACCAAACCCTAGTTACAAAACCAATCATTTAATATTCTACTTGATTTTTGTTTGTTATAAAAAATTTGACATAGAGACTCTGTATGGTGAAAAATGATTTAGTTAAGTCACCAACATAAAAGTTCTAATTTTATAGTATTTTTCAAAAAAAGGAAATAAAAATTTTTTTAAAAATATAATTACATGTCGGCTATAATTAGCTTAAATTTATGCTGTACGTACGTAAGTAGTTACAGCATAAGCTGTGACAATTCTACCATGGTTGCATATGCATTTTTTGGCGTGTTATTTCTATTTAAAAGAATAAGTTTTTTTAAATATTCTGTACTAAATGTGTTTGTTTTAGCATTACTTTTTTGCATTACTATATTTTGTCATATTTACTTGTTCTTGACCTTTTGTGTTTTGCTGCGTAAATTGCTTATTTAATTTTTCTTAAAAAAGCTTTTATTGATTTAATAAACTTTGAAAACGATGAAGATTTTAATGTATTTACAGAATTGAAGTCAGTTAGATGCACAAATCGCCAAATATTTTAAATCATGTTCAATTATTGTATTTTGGATTATCGAAATTTTAATTTTCGTGAAAAGCTGGCTAAAACAATTTGCGTTGAAAATCATGTTACAGTAAAGATTAGTGAACACACCTTCGTTGTTATTGTTGAATATTTTATTATTATACTACTATTACAATAACAAAACTGCTTTTCAGATCAGATCAATGTCGTATATTCACCAATCAGCCATTATTATTGGCAACTATTATTTGCTGTTCGCTCTCTTATATTATATAAAACAACTATCTTAAAAGCACAAAAATTGTTTTACAATTGGTAATTCGTTATAAAGATTATGGCACGTTTTATTTTCTAGATTTATAGTGATTGATATAGATGATAATAAGAGCGCGCCTAAAAATGGGAATATTTAACAGTTGGTAACTTTTGATCCAGTGATCTAAAATGATGATTTGAGACCTAAAATACCCTTCAATATTAAATGCTAAATATAACGTCCAAGAGTTTCACTTTCTTATCCTGTAATAAATTATTTTCTTAATAACCAATTAACGTTAAATCCGTTCCATTAAACTTATGTTATGTCCAAATTAACATGTCATATGCTCTCCCAATCCTGGGCGTAAAAAGCATCGCAGATTTTGATGGTGATACTAGGTAAGGTGGGTTCTGGTTGCAGGTAGTACAAAATACTATTTGAGTTTATAATGAATATATCGATATTAGATACAGTAGCAAAATTTAGAAAAGCTCGATTTTGAAGTGACGGTTCATTCTTTTTTTTTTCAAGACATATAGATATTTTTTAAACAGCACTAATGTCTGAAACTACATTGAACAAAACATGTGAGTTATCATGGTAATAAAATTTAATTTATAATTACACATTAATACTATTATTAATACTTGAAATGTTAGTACTTGAAATTCCAAGAGAATTGACGAAAGATAAAGAAAATTCTGAAAGTATGTATAATTTCATATCAAACTATTTCTTTAATTTTCAAAAAATTAAATACATTCCATTTTATAAAAACTAAAACTACTGAAACTGTCTCCAAAGAACCAACCAACGGTGGTGAAACAATCAAAGATAAGGAGACAGCTGAAAACCCCAAAGATGAACCTCCTTTAAAAATCACACATCTGGGTCGCAAAATTAATAATGTCTTTAAGAAAAAACTGAAAACGCACAGGGTGATTTCGAAGAACAAAAAGAAGACGAAACTCAAAAAGATGCCGTAACAGATGGTGAGGACAAGAAGAAGAAGAGGTATTAAATTAATTAAGCGATTTCTAATGGTAAAAATCATCTTAACCACTTTCTTATTTTCGAATTATAGGGTAAGTTTGCAAAGCGAAAAGAAACAAGACTCAAAAGCTGTGAAAGACGAATTTGAAATTGTCGAGAATGGGGTGAAGAAAGAATATCCCGATATTGCTAAACAAGGAAAATTACATAGAGAATCTCAAATTCTCAAACGGTATGAAGAACGAAACTTTGCGTTCCATAATGGAATATTATACTCTTTAAAGATGGTAAAACAAAGAAGCAATTTAAAACAGACAAGACATGCAATGTCAAAAGGGGTGATAATAAAAAATTTGAAATTGAGACTCCATCAAGAACCTTTAAGTTTCAAGCTTCAACCGAAGAGGACCAAGCTGAATGGACTAAAGTAATTCAAGATTACATTGATAATCTCTCCAAACCATCCTCTGATGAAAAATGATAAACACCCTGAAGTCACAGATGACACAAATGTTGAAAGTATTCATCCAACAGTCTTAATAATACTTAAATCTAGTGCTACTTACTTTACAGAAAATTATTTTACAAACAATTCATTTTACAGACAGATTTATCATGTTGACATCTGACAATAATAATTATAGTATTACTATTAAGGTGTTCTAAAGCCTCATTCTCTATGTGATTAGCTAGTAATCGCAATAGTATTTAGTTATAACTAGAAAAACGGCTGCGTTTTATGGGCTGGTCCCTAATTCTTAGGCTTTAATTATTTAAAATTTTATAATTGCCTTAGCTTTTAGAATTACATTAGTAATAAATTTATAAAGAAAGCAATCTTTGTTCTTCTATTAATCTTTGTTGTAAACGCATATTTTGTCTTAATTTCTGTAATCTGTCAGAATATATCGAAAAGAAGATCAGTTAGAGTACGAACTCTTGATACGCATACAAATGTAAGGCCTTTTGCAAATCCAAGATTTATTACGGCTTGTGGCAATGTTAAGCCTTGTGACTTATGAATTGTAATTGTCCAAGCAAAGCAGAGGAAACTGCGTACGAGAGCAAAATCGCGATTTTCCCTCCCAAGTATATTTATTAGACCAAATCGGCACTACATGATTATTGTTTGAGATAGAGAACGTTGGATCTGTATAGTTGTTCATTCGAAACAAAATTACAGTAGGTAGCGAAGGTGGCGTTCTTCCTAGCTCATAAATAATATCAACAGCCGTACCAATTGCTCCATTTACAATCCTTGATTTGTCCAGATATTAGAAGCATTATACGAACTTCTCGATTGATAAAAATAGAACAGGTTCGATCAAGACCATTTTGATTTCAGAAGGTGCATTTTTATCACTATACTTGTCCAAGTGGTCCCAAATCGCAAATAGTCGAATGCCATTTTAAATGAGGCTTCTTCTATTGGTGATACTAATGTGCGAACCCTATTATTAAGTAATTGCCAGCCATTTTCCATAAATTTCCTATCCTATAAACGCAGAAGGAGTTCATAAAATATTTTCTGTACTTTAGAATCTCCAGCTTGTCTCTGTGTTGTCTCTAATTTGAATATGATCTTGTGACCGAGGATCTGTTGCATACATTGGAAGGTTCATAACAAGCGGCAATTTACCAAAATCACCGAAAAATAGTATCTTGATTTTGCGGAAACTTGACGTAAGCGTTGATCAATGATAGCAAGAAGTCATTTTATTTATATAGCATTTTATAACGATATATAATTTTATATATATAATAATAATATTTGTACGAATGTTATCGCTGTTTTCTACATTTGTACGTTCGCCTGGTTTGCGTTCTCCTTCTCTAATTGGCGTTTATGACGAGTTTGTCCCTTTCCCGACTCGTTTTTTCAATATACTAATTATTGTTCATGAGACATCAAACTTTTTCGTCGCTTTCTACTTCATTCTTTATTGCGGGCCCTCTTTTGCATTTAAAGATTTATCAAATTGTAAGAATTTCCAATGCGATTAACCACAATAAACCTTTTTCAATTTAATATTCAAATTTTGATTACAGTATAATTACATATTTTATGACATATTTATGATTGTATTTTAAAAATAAGTTTGTAATAAGCTTTATATATTAAGTAACTATCGTAATTTTATTTTATTTTATTTTATTTTTTTTTTTTTGACATGCAATATCGTAATTTAATGAAGTAACTATAAGCTTTAAAAGTTCGTTATTTTATTTTGAACTAAGATTTTTGTATCCAGATCTTGAACCTGATTTATTGCTAACATCTGGATCAGTTGAATTTTGTTCCGAAAATTTCGTAGTGTAAGACTTGAAAGACTTCCACCTCACTTCCCTCATCTCCAGCCAATAACTTGGATTTGCAATAATGAAGTTTTCTCAAGCATCTTCGATGTGACTACATAGTAATTGTAACGATGATCAATTAAGATCGTAATTGATGCTTGAGCGGTTCTTATTATTTTTTTTATCTATCAAATATCATCATCAAAAATTAATAAATAATAATAAATAATAATAATAAAGACAGTTAAGTACGGAAAAACTCAAATCTATTAGTTGGTCTTTGGAATTGTTGAATTTGTTGTCATATGAATAAAAGCTAAGCATTTGCAATTTTTTTCAGTAAGACGTTAGCAAAAGAAAATATAAATGTTAATAAATTAATTTTAATGGATTAAATGTTTTTGTATAATGTATAGAATAATGTTAGAAATCACAGTCGGAATATTGAGTTTAATATATTATTATCTAAATAAATATTAAACTAACTATAATTATATATAATCATACATAGTTAATAAATAAGTAGCTGGTAAACTGTATAAACGCAAAGTAACGAAGTAACGTCTAGGGGTATTGTTTGAATAAGGCATTACACTATTTCATAGTTTGAAATTAGTAGGGCACGTGTGTGCGGCGCACTATGTAAATCAAAACTATGTATGGTAACATATAAAAAGTATACGACAGGGTGAAACCTGAGTTGTGAAATAGTGAAACCTGCTATGATCATCACGTGAGGGTGAAATCCGCTTTTATATAATAAAAAACATAATAAACCGCGGATTTCACCCTAACACGATCTAGCGGATTTCACTATTTCGCAACTCAGGTTTCACCCTGTTCTAAAATTATTATCGAAGATTTTTCAAAGTTTTTGTGTAACTATGATGATCACCGATTAATTAATTTATTTATTGCATACTGTTACGGGAAGAAAAGAACGATCTTTCCATTTACCGATGCAGGAGACGACAAGAAGGTGGCTCGCCAGAGGCGTGACTTGGTGATTTAACCCGATTTAGGATAAAAATAGGGTACAAGGGTAATCTGACTTTATTATATTTATATATTAAATTCAGATATAAGATAATCCGAAGATTTCGGATACGTGTCATTTCACCGACAATCATTTCACCGACAGCTCACTTAGCCGACATCACACCAAGTGACAATTTACTAAAAATACATACCTGCAACTAATAAAACGCTAACCCTAACCCTATGCGATGTCGGCTAAGTGAACTTTCGGCGAAATGATTGTCGGTGAAGTGACCAGAACCGAAGATTTCTGCCCAGAAGAGATAAAACAACCTCCTTTTTATACTTTACAAAATGTTATGGGAATCACTAATCTAACATTATAGAACATTATGGAAACTACGAGACTAAATCATACGATATCCTATCTACGACGCTATCATATTATGCGTATCATACGATAGATTGTATGGTTTCTAAATCATTTCGCCGTAAGCCGAAACCCGAGTACGCATGATCGATTATGCACGATTAATTATATGCAGGATCGATTATGCATGATATCGATTGTCACATGAAATGTGGCGCAATATAATTTAGATGATCATCGGAAAATATCATGTTTACCCCCGTGACAATACATACATATTACATAAAAGACGATAGTAGCTCACCCACAAAAAATTTTCCGTCATGTGACTTTTTTGTGGCACAAACCAATCAAAATTTGAGATCAGGTGTAACGTGAAAATCAAAACAATCAAAACAATCGAATAAAGCGAAAGAATTAAAGTAATAAACCGAGTGGTTAGGGTTTGGGTTAAACGCTTGGTTAGAGTGCTACTCATACCAAAATTTTGCAAGGAATTTTTTTTGTTAATGCGCAGTAGACGATTTCATAGACAAACTTCGGAGTTATTAGTGATTTTTTATGAAAAATCATAAAAAGCGCAATTTTTACGTTACACCTGATCCTAAAATTCAATTGGTTTGCGCCTAGTTTGCGCCACAAAAAGTCACATGACCGGAAAATTTTTTGTGGGTCAGCTACGTAGGTTTACATAAAATTATACCGAAGCGATATATTGGCCAATATTATATTATCAAAAACTGCTTTTATTACCGAAAATTTATTGTAATTTCGATAATTATAATACGACATGATGAAACTTGTGAAATAGTGAAATCTGCTATTGTGAAATCCGCTTTGATTATAATAAAAAACATAAAATCCGGATTTCACCCTGATCTACAAAGCAACTCAGGTTTCATCTATTCTATTATATTCACCACAAAGTTCATCACGTGTCACCAAATCAGGCCCCCCAAAATTCGCTAATGATCAAAGTCGCTGCCGCGGCATCCAATCAATCAATTAATCAATCATTATGCTGCGACAGCTGCGATCGTAATGTCGATTGTTAGTGAACTTTGAGGTGGCTGCTCTGGCAAACTCATAGATATCGGATATACAATTAAATTTTAAGTAAAAGGATTTAAATTATCAATATATTAGAATTTTCCTCAATCGCCATTCGCCGATGCTCCTTCTTGACATGTAAGCGTTTCATAACATATTTAGTTAGTGCAATTCCGAAAGACAAACTTTAATCGAGACAAAAAACCTGTTAAAGCGATGTTTGTTAAACAAGTCTCATACAATAGATAAATACAGGGCTATGTGATGCATATCGTGATGTTTAAGTGCAGAAATTCACGTTTTTACTGCGTTTAATGCATTGTCGAATTAGTTAGCGGATGTACTGTCACAATTCGAAATTGTGACATAGAAGATTCGAATTTCCTGATTAGTTTACCGTCCATTTGTAAATAGATCTTTTCTTTAGTATAGATAACTTTCATTTCTATTTTTGTATAATTCATTAAATGTTAGTCAAAATCCGTGTAAACTTGATGATTGACATATAATCACCCCTTTTTGTAAAATCTTCATAATACGTTAACGTGTTAGCACGTATGCGTGTTAAGGGGCGCGTGATTATAAACATTCTCAATAGGCCGTCAACTTGCTAGGCTTAGCTGTACCATCACGTAGCGTGTTAACACGTTAACGTGACAAACAATACATTAGCGTGTTATATATTAAATTCAAATGTGTATAAACGAATGAATTTGACTTCAATAAAGGTTGGAATACAATACAATACAATAGAATACAAGTAGAGAAGTTCCCTTCGATTTTACTTAAAGAAAAATAAAGGAAGTAAGCTAGTATAGTGCTGAAGAGACCTTTATTCGAGTAAATAAAAAACTTATCTCTTAGTAACTATTAGAGTTAAATTGGTTAAATGTATACGCTCTCCCACCTTAATAGTTACAGTACGTACGCCATTAAAAATTTCTAGTAACCATATATATGTATCTTTCCATTCCTGGTAAATACTTTGTAATATTACATATCACTCCGTTCCTGGTAAATAATAAAACATGTGACTGCGAGGGTAAAGTAGCCCTTAGGTCGTCGATATCTAAAAGGGTTGTGGCCTACAACATCTGCATTAAATGTAGTGCGTCGGTAGTAATAGGAGGACCATGAACCAGAGGGTTTAAATAGACAATTCCCGTAGTTGAGTTGTAGGTATGGCAACTAGTGTAGAACCTGCGGGAGGACTACTTAAATTAGGCACCAAAAGTGCACGTGTGGCTAGTTGTATCCTCATTCATGTAACAAATATTACGTCACTATAACTCATAATAAAATCCCGGCCATAGCACACGGCCTCTAAACTTAAAAAAAATAAAACATGTGACAACTAATTTATAGTAATGGATCAGCCTTCAAAAAGACCAAGACCGGATGATAATGAACCAAGGACTTAATAATTCTCAATTCTCGATCTCCATTGGTCCAAAATTATAAAAATCAAGCAGACTTTTTTTTTTATTTATTCAAACAATAAGCAGCTATGAAATTTTTTTCTCAAAATGTCAACATACGTACAACAATATTAATAATTAACAAGGTTGATAAAATCTTAATTTCTAACGAAATAAGTGTCGATGTCTCAGATTTAGTAACAAAACTGCGTATGATAATTAAGATCCTATTATTAAGAAAAAAGATGTAAGCCAAAATCTTGTTAATAGAAAACAAAACCCAGCAATTTCTAAGTAGATTACAAGATATGATCAATAAAGGATTAATTTTTAAAATACTAAAGAAAAAACTTTAGCATGCTATTAGCAAATGTTTTACTAAGTAAATTGATATTCCAAATTAAGAAACTTAACATAAAATTCGATATAAAAATCTAAATTTTTATAAAAATTAGTCAACTTTTTATTAATTGATGTTTATAATATATGTTTTGTACTAAAAAAAGGAATTGTAGTACAAATCATTTTTATAAATAAAAATAAATAAATAACTTTATGATTTTTAGAAATAAGTAGAATTTGTTATTGAGAACAAGATTTTTTTATGCATGAATATTCGATTTACTTAGTAAAAAAATTTGCTGTTAACATGCTATGATTACTTATTATTAGAATCTACTGTATAATTTAAAATTTTGTTTATTTTACTTAAATAATAATATCTTGTGATTAGTGATCAAATTGGATTATCGATATGATGAATCGAATGGTAGTAAAAGCATCCAGTTTCAATTACTGCAGTACTGAGTCATAAAATATCACAAATGCACTATAATTAGTAATGCACTATAATACCTATACTTATCTTATGTGCTAAGAATAGTTTATACTGATAGAAAAGCACAGTTTTATCATGTTGTAGATCCTTTTTTGAGCACATATTTTTGATTGATAGCATGATGTTATTAATTGCTACTATATTAATAGATGCAGCTGCACCTTAAAGTTTAAGTAGATAAATGCTGTTTCAATTTTAAACTTATAATGCATCTTGAGAAATCCCTAAACCATTAACAAGTACCTTTACTTTTTCAACAAGTAAAACATTATTTAAAACTTGTCCTGTGATGCTTTGTATTAGAATTAATATTGTCATCATTAAGTATTCTTCAGTTGTTTGCAAAATATATGAAATTGTGCATTTATTAACTTTAAGACCCAATTGTTCACAATCCATTCAACATATTGAGATAAGTTTTTTTTGTTATCAAAGGTATAGACACAAAGTTCAAGTTTTTGTGCATCAGTAAGAGTTATTTTCTTAGATATTTTTTTGAACAAAAAGTAGATCACATATAAGGTAAGTTATTTAAGTAGTTTTTGATTTTTTTTTATAATAATAATGATAATTATTGTATAAATTTAAGGAATATGCCAATTTTAATTTTTTTTGTTTCATTTTTTAAAATAAGGTTTATATTTTAAAGGACTACAAAATTAATTGTTTATCAATTCAATATGAATTTAATTTATAATAAGAAAACTTTAATGTGTTTAGATTAGATAAGTTCAAGAAAGGTTATTGAACTTATTAGGTATCATTTCATAATTGGTCAACTATTAGAGACAATCCTTTATTTTGTAATTATAAGCAATTAATAACAAATAAAATTACATCTCATGAGATGCTTATATTTATGATAAAATATATACAACTGTGTTCTGGTTAAATCTTGATATTAAGTTTTAATTCAAGTCTCAAATCCAAAACTGAACTAGAATTGAATAAAGCAGGATATTATTTTTGAAGTTTAAATAATCAAATAAGAAATGATATCAATTAGATAAATTAGCAAAAAATGTTTTAATAATTTAAATCAAGCAAATTAATAAGCTTAGAAAGACTTGTAATTAGTGCTTAATATAGTCAAATTTGATATAAGTGAATTCCACCTACTAAATTTTTTTATAAATAGATTAAAAAAAGTATTCTTGAAGCTTGAGGACCTGAGTTTCTAGTTTTAGAATAGTATATATTCTTGAGTATTAAAAAAACTTTTTCAATTAGGATAAATTTATACAGTCATATTGTAAAAAATGATTGAGAAAATAATAGTATCATATTTGAACTTGCCCATATTGTACTGCACTATTTTATGCATGCTCTTGATCTCTAAGTATGATAGTAATATATATTGTTTGTTTTGCACCAAACTTGAAAATATTCTTACACTTAAATTCTACAATGTAATGGTAAATTTATAAAAGTTACAATTGAATTCTACTTGTAATAGTAAAATTTTATCAAAAAACAAAAACTACTCTGAGTAGATTATGTAATTTTATATAGAAAAAATCGCAAATTATGCACATATTATACCACATCATAATCCTGAATACTCTAGTATTCAGAGACATTTCTACCAAATTTGTTCAATTACATAGTTAATTACATGATATGAAAATTCTTTAATTAGCAATTCACATAAAAACAGGAGATTTATAAGATTTTATATAATAAAAAATAGGGCAAATTTATTATTATATTCTGAAATATTAGAATTCAGTTTGTCTACAATATAAAGTATTAATGGTTAAAATATAAAATAAAATTAAATTATATATGCATAAAAATATAGTATTTGGCTTTTTATTCATTAAAAGTTAGTAAATTTTCAAAAATCTAAAGATACTTTACTAAGAGCTAAAATTTTGGACTTTATAAACCCATCTTTTTACTATATAATTTTTGGAAATTGGATTCCAAATTACTATTAAACTATATAAATATTTACTACAACTTTTTATAATTAAAATTTCTTGTTTTTATGTGAATTGCTAATTAAGTTTGTTAATATTAGGGTTAGAGTCAATATTAGGTTAATAACCATAAGACATGTTCTTTTAATTGCTGTCTATAATAAAAATTATAATAAAAATATATGAATTTACTATAGTTATGGATTAGAAGATTTTTTTAAATCTAACTTACTAAGAGCACTGATAATTATTACCTAATTTACTATAGAGGCTTACCCACTTTTAGGTAATATTTATATATAAAATTTTAGCCAGTAAAGTTTACTAAAAGGTAAGACTTTGCTTGATTTTTCCACTTTCTAAAATATTACTAAATAAATATCAATTAAAATAAAATTTTACAGTTATATAGAACAAGTAAAGGAAAAAAATTAAGCTTAAAAATCAAGTTAAAATGTTATTAATTTTGTACAATTTCAAAATATAACTTTGTCAAAAACAAATAATTACAAATTTTAAATTAGCAATTATATGTAAAATTATACTTGAACAACTTTACTTAGTAGCAAAATATAGGTTATTTGACTAAAAATACTTAGCTATATACTAAAGTTAAAAATTTTTGGTTTGTAATATTAACTCATTTTTTTGTTAAAATAATCTGCTTTGGGTTTCTAAATAAACTTGTTTAGCAAGTAATTCTACTTAATAAAGTTAAAACATGTTTTCTCAGACCTTTTACTAAGTGAAAAATATTAGAAAAAAATTTTTTAAAAAAAATTTTTTTGTCAAAATAACCTAACCTGCTTTGGGCTTTTAAGCAAACTTTGTTCAGTAGGTAATTCTACTCATATTAAAGTTAAAATATGTTTTCTTTAATTGTTAAAATAACCTGCTTTGGATTCTAAGTAAACTTGTTCAGCAGACAATTCTACTTATATTAAAATTAAAATGTGTTTTCTCAGACCTTTTACTAAGTAAAAATGGATTTAAAATTAGAAAAAAAGGGGTTTATATTACAACCAAAATTTTTAACTTTAGTATATAGCTAACCCTATTTTTTTATTAAAATAATCTATATTTTGCTACTAAATAGCGTTGTTCAAAACATAATTTTACATATAATTGCTAATTTAAAATTAGTAAATATTTGTTTTTAACAAAATTACATTTTGTAAAATTTGTGATCTTTGCTAGAAAATTGATTCTCCAAGGTTATGTGAATTTTATAACTAAAATTCAAGTTTGCTAGTGATCTAATAGTCTGATTTAAACAAACTTTTTTTATTTTGTAGAGCTCACTAATCTCTACAGAATAAAAAAAAGTTCATTCAAATAGGATCATTAAATAGCCACAAATTTGAATTATGTTCATCAAATTTATATAGCCTCAGAGAGTCATATTTTAGCATTGTATCTTGATTCCCTGAAAGCTAGTTACCCGCCAGCTTATTTTACTGACCCCATATCCCCGACAGAATGTTTCATCTATAGCATTTTTTGTTGACAGAATATTTCCTCGACATACCATGTTTTCGACCTCTCCTTTTCTTGACAGGACATATTTTCGAAAAAACATTTTACTGTTATAACATATTTCAGAAAAAACATTTTTCTGACATGACATGTTTCCGATATCATCATTTTTCTGACAAGATCTTTTCCCGATTAGAATTTTGTTTAAATAGGTAGAGTGATATATTTGTGTTCATCACATCACACGATTAAGCACTCGGCCTAAATTAGGGTAGGGTTAGAGTTAGGGTTAGATTAGGGTTAGGGTTGATAGTGCTAGTAAACAAATGATGTAGCTGCATTATTTCACGTGATGTGATGATCACTGGGTTTATCGTTCTTGTCGGAAAAAGTGCATTCAATAAAACTTAGTATCAGAAAAAAGTCAAATTAGAAATATGTCATGTCAGAAAAATTTCTTGTAGAAAATATGAGATTTCCAGGAAAGGGGATATCGAAAACATGGTATGTCGAGAAAAGATACTATCAACAAAAAGTGCTGTAGGTGAAACATTCTGTTGGGGATATGGGGTCAGTAAAATGAGCTGGCAGGTAACTAACTTTTGGGGAATCATACCAGAATCTTTTTTAGCAAAAATCACATTTAATTTAGATTAATAAGTTAGATTTAAAAGAATTTTCTAATTTATATCTATTAAATTCATATAATTTTTATTATAGACAACAACTTAAAGAACATGCTCTATTATTGTTAAAGGTTAAAGATATTAATAATAAAATTGTTTAAGAAAACCTTGTTTTAGTAGGCTAAAATAGATTTTTTATACAAATTTTGCATTATAATTGATTTTTAAAAAAGTGAGTATTTGTTTTGAATTTGTAATATATTATACCAAAGCATAATTCGCTATTGAATAATTTTATATAATCAAAATTTTGTTGGTGTTTTTGGTAGCAATCTACTTTTATATAGCATTTGATTGGTTAAATGAATATATCAGTTTGCCTATATACTATAATTATCTAATCTGTTATATTTTTTGAATGTTTATTGTACAGTATAATTTATATATTTTATAATTTATTGCTTGTATAATTTGCTAACTTTGCATTAATATTCTGGATACTTTACTAGACATCTATAATTATTTTTTCTGCCATTCCTATCTAGTACACCAGAACCCCAAATAATTTATATAAGCTTATATTTGAGTATCATAGTAATTTTTTTGGTTAGATTTTTATATTGGTATATATAAGATATATTTTAAAGAATTAATTGATTTGTAACTGTAGGTTACAGAATAAATTTATAACTGTAAATACTAAGATCAGGTGTAACGTGACTGTCAAACAAAATTTTCTATAAAAATAAAACCATGCGATTAAGGTTAGAGTTAGAGTGAGGCTTGGTGTAAGGCTTTTGGGTTATAAAGGGCTTTAGTTATATTAAAATTTAGCAAGAAATTTTTTTTGTTAGAAACCGAAAGATAGTTTCATATGTGAAATTTTGATTTAGAAGCAATTTTTGGCAAACCGAACGTTTATTTTGACTTTTTCAAATGTGTAATATTACACCTGATCTTAGAATTTGATTGGCTTGTTGGGATGGGTTACAGTAACCGCGATTACAAATTAATTAATCCTATTTTAAATAGGGAATTGCTATTTCCACTATAGTTACACAAGATTTTCTATTTTTAAAATTTATGCACTTGTGTTACACAAAGGCCCGGTGCATTGTTTTTGCAAAAATAATTTTTGGTTACACGCTGCTAATGTTGTGTAATGTTATACAAGTCTAATTTTGGTAACCTAACACAGGGTCAGCCGGCATTAAGCTTAATACTGGTGGTAGTGTTCTGCAAGATCCGATTTGAGATTTGGATCCGATCCGGATCCAGTGCCTCAGATTAGATCGAATCCACGATTAATAGGATCCGACAGATCCCTAGGAACTGATCCGGTAGATCCGTAGGGATCCGTTCAAATAACAAATGATGATGATGATTAGCTAAAAACATTATACACCGGCTATCGTATATAGTTAATTTTTGATAAAAAAAAAGAACTTTCAAAAGCTTTTTATTCTTTCTTTGATAATGAACTTCTTTTATCGTTATGCTTTTATACTAATCTTATAATCTCTAAGTCATATAAGCCTTTTATATATAAAGAAAAGCATTAACTTTTATTCCATAATGAATATATACAAAAAAAAAAGCATTACGATTATGAACTTTTAAATTTTTTAATTTTTTTTTTTTCAAAAAAAAATTTTTTTTCATAATATATAATGAATGTGTGAACACGAAATATCCTTTTTTTTTTTAAGCAAGAACTTTTAGAACTTAAACCCCATTTATTTAGCAACGTATTTAATCTTTTTACAATGGACGAAGAGCCTGGTGAATTTTATTATGAGCAAGCGTCTTCCTATATGGACGAAACTGAACAAGCATATACCTATATGGACGAAACTGAACAAATATCCACCTACATGGATGAAGCTGAACAAATGCCTACCTACATGGACGAGGCTAAACAAATGTCTTTCTATATGAATGAAGTAGAGCAAGTATATACATATACAGACGAAGCTGAACAAGCATCTACAGTATTTACATTAGTGAAGCTGAAATTGGTGAATCGTCTTCATCACAATCAAAGAAAAGTAAACCAATTCAGTTAAAAACTAGTAGTAGTAAAACTGCACCTACTAGATAAGAAGATTTTTTGTATTAAATAACTTTGAAAAGATGTCTAGTAAATCATTTTGTAATATAATTTGCAGTATACTGTATTAATAACTTATTATACTAAATATGCATTTTTCTTTAGCAACAACTATAATATTATCATCCGAATATCCGACTTTATCAATGGTTGTTCCTCTTTATCATACGTTGTATGAGATACTTGATAAAACTCAAAAAAGGAATAATGCACCACAATGGCTTGTAGATGGATGTCAAGCTGCAATTACTAAACTCTTAGGATATTGTCAAAAGACAACCGTATGGCATATTTCAGCAATAGTATTAGATCTACGGCTTAAATTCCAGTATTTTGAAGAACCTGGATGGTCGCCACAACTTATTAGTCAGACAAAAAATATGTTAGTTTACAATTTGTAGTATAAATATATAATTGATATAATGTATTGATTTATATATATATTCTATTTAATAGTATTAAAAATAAATATAATCAATATACATCTATTTCCAATCAAGATGCAATGGTTGAACCATCTACAATAAATATACTATCGCGAATTTACAAATGATCCCGTGTCGAATATCAAAGCGAACTTGAAACATACTTATGTGCACTACTTGTAAACCCACATACAGATATCTTAGAATGGTGGCGAATAAATGAAGCCAATTACCCAAACCTTTCAAGATTTGCTAGAGACTGCCTTCCAATACCTGCCACGAGTATTCCTAGTGAACAAGTTTTTAGCATCAGTGGCAATATAATTACTGAAAAGTGTAGTCAGTTGAGTGACAAGACAGTACGAATGGCGATGTGTTTACAATCATGGTGGAAAGAACTAGGTGACCATATGTATATAGCTTGATATTTTATTAAAATAGTACTAAGTCGTATAATTATTTTACTAAAGTCGTGTTAAAATCGTACTTGAGCAGAGATATTGAGCCACTTGATAATTTAAATAAATTATTAGAAAGTGAACTGAATAATACATTTGCAGTAAAAAGTCATAGAAGCGTTTAATGGGCAGGTATGAAAAATCACATATTTGAATTATTTGCATTAAGAACTTGAAGATAATTATCATATAATGGGCAGAAATAATGTGTCACTTGCAGATTCAAACAAATTAAAGCAGCTTATTTCTGTTTTGAAATTGGAAAATAAAAATAAAATCGATAGATTGAATTAGCTTTTAACAATTTTATTTGAATTATAAAATATATGCTTAAATTTTTTTGGAAATAATTAGTTTGAAAGTTTTTTTTTGAAAGTATATTGTTAATGATTTGAAAAAATATATATTAATATTGGCAAATTTTTTAAAAATCCATGTTGAATAGTATGATTTGAATACTACTCAAATTGCTATTCGAAGTTCGAATAGCAGTTTGAGTAGTATTTGAATCATGCTATTTAATATAACGAAAAAATTTTTACTAGTAAAATAAATTAATATAAAGGTTTCTCTTATTTATGCCAGAGATAATTGGTTGGAAAATTAAACCAAGTAAAAATTATCTTCTATGCAATAGTATTTTTTTACTACTTATCTCCCCAAGCAGTTAAAGTGAATGAGCTATTTCTCGCGGAACTCAAAATAGTTATTTAAATATGTATGTATTTTAAAAAAATACATTATCTATTCAGTAGTACAACTTTTTGTCGGATCCGGATCCAGACCCAGATCTTTCTTATCCAGATCCGAATCCAGACTTGGATCCGATCCGGTTTTCGGATCGGATCCAGATCTTCAAAAAGATCCGTCTGATCCGATCCGTGCGGAACACTAACTGGTAGGCACTATCATGATAATGCCCCTAGCGGAGTTAGACATAATTCTGGCCCACCCTAATTCTAAATCTAGCCAATCACAAACAATTAGTTTTTAGATTTAGGGTTAGGGTGGGCCAGAATTATGTTTAACCCCGCTGGGGCATTATCATGATAGGTCCCACTAGCATTAAGCTTAATGCTGGCCGACCCAGGATTAGTTTACCAAAATTAGACTTGTGTAACATTATATAACATTAGCGGCGTATAACCAAAAATTATTTTTGCGCACTGGGCCTTTGTGTAACACAAGTGCATAAATTCTAAAAATAGAAAATCTTGTGTAATCATAGTGGAAATAGCAAAATACCATAGTAGAAATAGCAATTCCCTTTAAGGGTAGGGTGAACGTAGATCATTTATCATATGATTTTAGTGGTACAATGAGATTTATATAGAAAATCAAAATGTGCTACAAATAAAACTTTTTACGGTTGTTATTAATTTAGCTAAAAATTTTATAATACGTAGTACAAAATACTCTTTTTATAATAGTAAAATTTTAATAAATATAGTATTTGAAAAAATTATACTTCTATATGTCGAAAAGTTTTCCTAAGTGGGCTCAAATTTTCCTTAGTTACACAAAAATGATTAATTCGGATTGGTTGAATCTATGTTGTTTACTATTGTGATTGGTCGATCACCTGATTTCATATGATTACAACGTGATCACTATTAAAAATGATCTACGTTCACCCTACCCTTAAATATTAGGAAACTTATTATATTAGAATTCTTTTAAATATAACCTATTTAATCATTAGCTGTTTTCAAATATAACCTTTTTATCCAATATGTACTTTTCAAATCTAACCTTTTTTAAAAAAAGAACTCATATTAGCAATTTTTCAAATAAGATCTTATATAGATTGTTTAGATCCAATAGATTCTGTAATTAGATAAAACTAAACTAACAAAAAAAATATAAATGCTACCCAATTTTTGATTTCTTGTTGTACAAAATGAAAAACCTCCTCTGCATAGCCTTAAATATACTTATTTTATTAATTTATAGTACTTTTATTATTTTATTTACTTATTATTTTTTTATTCTTTTTTAGAATATTATAATTTTTCACATATGTGATAAATTACTACCTATAAGATTATGTGGGCGTGAGTCAATAGAAATCAAGCAAATTTTTTATAATAAAATTTTTTTGAAACTTTGAACAGAAATAACTTAACAAAAATTTAATCAAATTTGATAAAATTTTTTTTAAATTACTTTCATAAACTTATAGAATTAATTTAAAAAAAATTTATCAAATTTGATCAAGTTTTTGTTAAGTTATTTTAATTTAAACTTTTAAAAAAGTTACTAAAAAAAATTTGTTTGATTTCTATTGACGGCAGCCCATGTATAATATGAAATCAAAACAACCAAAAAAAACCTGATTTTTTTATTAGTAAAGTTAGAATGAAGTGAAGTTAGTATAAGGAAATAAAAGATGGTTTATAGTAAAATTGTGCAAAGAATTTTTTTGTTAGAGCACAAAAAATAGCTTTATAGCAAAAATTTTGGATACAGATGATTTTTTAGAATAAAAATATTTTATATTACATCTGATCTTGCTTTCTAATTGGTTTAATAGGAATAGCAATACATTGTTATAGTGATAAATTACAATGTTCTTTTTTTTATTCAATTTTTTATTTTTTTATTTTTATTTTTTAATTTATTTTTGAAATATAATTAAAATAACACATAGCGATCATTACCATGGTTGTGTAATACATATGAGCATATGTATATTATGCAATCATCTATCTCATTTAACTACCGTTATATTAAAGGACATGTCAGATATTAGCTGTGATCAGTTTACTATAGAGCCCATCCCTCCCTTCCTTCTGAGAAATTTGGTTATTCTGATTGGTTATATGTGTATATTTAGACCTGTCAGCTGATATCTGACACTTCCCTAACATATCTATATCTTTTTTACTTTAGCTTTTTTTACTTCTACCATATTTGAATTTCTAATACTACACACAGATTTGCTATCTTGCTTATTTGTTTTACTAACTATGTCTTTTCGTTACTGCCTTTCATTACTAGTGTCTTTTCATTACTGTGTCTTTTCATTACTGTGTCTTTTAGTTACTGTGATATTTTTATAATTTAGTGATGTGTCATGCATTTTCACAGTATTTTTCAACCTCTTGCTTTTTATTTGCTGAATTTTCTCTTAGTACTTTCTTGATCATTGTGTTTTTTTTTGTACATCTAATGACACACTTTATAGGAAATTATTATTATAGAAGGTGTGTTGGTATTATGATTTCTCATTATTTCTTGTTATAAAAATGTTTAACACTTCTTTGGTTTTTTGGATTTAGGTGTAAATTTGTTAGATCTTTTAATAGCTCTTTTATAGATTTAGAAACTACAAATAACATAGACATGGGTTAGTAACTTTGGAAACAAGTGAAATAACAGAATTAGAACAAACTGACAAACAGGACCTTCAAATTTCAGTAGAGACTTCATACTTGTCATGGGATTTAGCTGAGGCAAGTCTAAATAATTATGCCAAAGCTGCCGGTTTTCTTTACATCGAAAAAGGGTGCAAACTAATGCTAATGGCAAGGTTAGATGACATACTATGAGTGCACACACTCTGGAAAAAATATAAGTAATCAGGTGATTGATTTTTCTCGTCAATGTAATAGTTCTAATTTATATTGTGAATGTTTTAAAAATATATAGCAAGCTATCATAATCGTGATTGTCAATTATAATTTTGATAGCTTAATAACAACTTCATTTATTTATTAGATAATAGAATAAAATCGCATATTTGATGTTAGATAAGTATTAAACATACTTCATAGCTACATTCATATTCTAATTTTGTTTTTAAGCAAATATAAACCCTAATTGTTTAGAATACTAACAGTACTACATCAATATTTAATTGTATAAGGTGATTTTTTATTCATTATGAAGCTTTGTATATATTTAAAAGTTTCAATATAATAATATATATTTTTTAAGTTGGCAAACGTTGCCATTAAGAAAAGTTACCAAAAACTAGGATTTTTTGATATGAGACTGCTGTCTACTGTGAGCAGCGTATAGCAATTATGTGAGGATAAGGTTATATTGAACAATTTATTAAATAATCTAGTATATATGCACATTCTGACATATTGTTTATTAATTCAACATATATTGTTATATTTTGGGAAAAATTCATGTAAAATAAATTTTATACATGCATATATACATATATTTAATTACTGATAATAATTTTTTATATTCAAGTATTCCAAATTAAATTCCAATGTTCCAATGTTCTCATGTTTATTATTTGTATATAAATACAGTAATATATAACTATTTATTTGGTTATATGACTATGGTAATCATCACTAAGGGTTATAGTTAGATTTATTCTTTATTTTTTAGTTTTTTTTTTTATTTTTTTTTTATTTTTATTTTATTTTTATTTTTTTTTAAAAATAAAAAAAATAAAAAATAAAATAAATAAAAAAATAAAAATAAAAAAACAAAAAAAAAATAAAAAAGGGTTTAATAATTTATAAACATGGTGATATATTGCTACTCTGATTAATCAATTAGAATTCAGGGTCATGTGTAATGTAAAATTGAAGCAGAAAACTCTCCCTGCTGATCACCCAAACCTAAAAACAGCACATATCAAACATATACAAAGGACATAAGGTAAAAGGGGTAATTTGGCGAATTGTAAAAAAATGTAAATATAACGTGATCCTATGATCGGATCCAAACAATTTCTATATCATTCAAATCCTCTCATTGAGAGGATTCGAATGGTAAAAAATTGTTCAAATCCAATCATGGAGTCACGATATATTATCATTTATTTCCAATTTGCTATATTATCCCTACTTATAACATATATGTGGATTCCAACTTAAACATAACGCAGCAAGTATGGACATTTAATTTAGTACGCGAACAGTACGCGAACAATTATGTGCAACTAATGTTGCTACAACATCTAAACAGAACAATATTTATTAGCAAATTTTCACGCGTCACGTTATCTTGATCTTTTATACTTAATTTTATAACTTTTTTTATTTCGATAATTTTTAATAAAAATTTATACAAATATGAAAATTTTTTCTGCTAAAAGAGGTGATGCAATCAGTGCTGCACTTAAAAAGTAAATGATTGCCCTCTCGGGTCCAAACCTCCAAGTATTAATAGCTTGGTGAAAGACTTCGGTCTTTCGAAAACTACACTTCGGTGTGCAGTTACTAATGGTGGTCCCCCTAAACGTCCAGGTGCACCCAACGGTCTCATAGTCATGAAGAAAATCAGCTTGTTGGCTACTGCATTAACATGCACAAGCTTATGTTTGGTTTAACAAAACGGGGGGGGGTAAATCATTGCGTACTGAAATAATAAAGTTAAATAAACGATTACACCCGTTTTGAGAAGATGGGCCAGGTCAAAGACTGGTGTGGACATTTTATGAAGGACCACCCCAAGTTGTCCTTTTGTGTTCCTCAAAACTTAACAGAGGCAAGGGCACAAAAAGCAAATAAAACTATTGTTGATGACCATTTCAAAAAACTTAAACAAATTATCGATGAAAATTCGCTTTCTGCGGTACAAATATAGAATATGGATGAGACTGGGTTCGTCATTGTACCTAAATTAGAAAAGGTTATAGCGAAAAAAGGTTCACGTCAAGTCCACAAAATTGCACATGGAAATTCTCATGACTATATTTCAGTTGCGCCCACAATTTCAGCAGATGGATCTTATACACCACCTTTAATAATTTATAAAGGCGTTCGTACGATTTCTGGTTTACTCAACGGAGCACCACCAGGAACTGTAATGGGCTTTACAAGCACAGGGTACGTGCGTGAAGACCTATTTCAAATGTACCTTGATATTTTATTTGATCGATCCCTGCTACCCGACCAGTATTACTAATGTTAGATGGTCATAGTAGTCACATCAGTTATTCGATTGTTGACTTTTGTTATAACAATGAGATCCTTTTTTATGCACTTCCACCGCATACAACCCATGTTATGCAATCGTCAGAAATTCCTTTAGCAAAACTAAAAAAGAATATAGTAAGGCATGTGAAAAATACAGTAATGAAAATGATGGCATAATAGTAAACAAACGAACCTTCGCAAGAGCCTTTGGTTTTGCTTTTCTTAATACTTACACCACAAAAGCCATTTGTAATGCCTATAAAGCGATGGGTATTTGGCCTATAACCCAAAATCTATTAGTCCTGACCATTTAGACCCATCATTAGTAACTGAACAATTCAATATCTTACCTTCATCTAGTCAATCTTCTATTCAACAAGCCACATCATCTTTGTCAGTTCAAAAGTCTACTAATTCGAAGCATTTTCATTCTACTCGTTTGAATGTTGAACAACTACTAGAAGAAAATATAAAACTTAAGAATGAAAATGCTTTATTAAAGTCACAAATTTCAGTAGCAAATGAAGAAC
This sequence comes from Gigaspora rosea, assembly GCA_003550325.1. Classification (NCBI taxonomy): domain Eukaryota; kingdom Fungi; phylum Glomeromycota; class Glomeromycetes; order Diversisporales; family Gigasporaceae; genus Gigaspora; species Gigaspora rosea. The sequence goes on from QKWP01001612.1 coordinate 72,696, forward strand.
TAAATACTTACAGAAATCCTGGAACGTCCTCTCTACGTTCGGTTCTTAAGTACCTGGTTCCTCGCATTTCAACAGAAAGTTCACAGTCAACTACAGAAGACCAGACCTGGCCTGATCTACCTTCTCCTAGGAAAAAAAGAAAGACACTTCCATATTTCCGGCTCCTCACTAGTGAAGAAAATTGGCCCAATTAGAAGAAGTGAACAGGGAAGTAGAACGTAAAGCTGACGAAGCGAGACAAAAAAAGGAGCTAGCAGCCCAAAAAAAGGAGATAGCAGCACAAAAGAAAGCTGAACGGGAACTTCGTTTAGCGCAAAAAAATGAAAAAAGAGCCCAAAAGACTTTTGGAAAGCAGAAAGGTTGTTAAAATAAGAAAGTGAAGTAAAAAATTTATTTTAATCTTGATAATCTAAGATTCACCAAATTACCTTTTGATCTATTTTTTAGTACTATATGCACAGCAGGATCTTTACTGATTTTTAATTATCATATGCTTTTTTTTTATAGAACTATTCTAAATATGGCATAGTCTTGTGACTTCAAATATGTAAAATTTTACACAGGTCAATAAAAAGTTTAATCAATAGCGTTGTTAACTTCGCCAAATTACCCTTTTTACCTTATAAGGGAAAGTTATTTTGCGACGTGCACCCGCGCCAAGATAGTATACAGCCAGTTCCACTATAGCAGAGCAGACAAGATAAAGAGAAGACAAGGGCAGAAGGTTACTATTACAAACAAGGAAAACGCGCCACCTCGGGTAGAGCAGTAGACTCAAAACTTCAACCAAAGAGTGCAGTCAAGGCCATACACAGAGCAGGCATGAATCCTATACCCCTGCAACAACAGCCTCAGAACCACCAGCATCTGCAGACACAGGCGGACCCAGAGTAGAACGATGTATCTGAAATGAGAACTGCTAAACAACTTCATTGTAACAACCTGCGGATATCTCAGAAGAAACTATGCAAGAAAGTGGGCAAAACAGCTTACCCCAGTCAACACATCACCTGACCAACCACCAGAGCACAGAAAAAGCACCGTAAATTAACCCTGTTGGAGATAATAATCAGATCTGCACGATTATCGATAGCATAAACACTACCATTACCATAAACAGCAGCCCCACGTACTTACCCGGTACGGAGACTAGTGCAAACCTGAATGTGCAAGAACCACACAGGCAAGACCTGGGGATACCCTGACCGCCAGTATCAGTATGCACAGCCCCCAACACCCCGATGGAAACAGGGTTGAGGAATCACAAGACATAGAAAACATAGAACTATGCATCAGTACACATTCACAATCAGAAGCCGCGCAAGTACCCCAACACCAAAACCGACCTATAGTCAGGTAATTGCATGGGGCAGAAAATATAATCAGATGGACATAGACCAAATAGAATAGTGGTTACGTGGGGCCACTAAAATCAGAGGGCAGCAATCCCGGGACCACTTCGATATTAAGCTGTGGCACTACGACCAGATAGTCAAGGCACTTGAAATAAAAGAGGGAGTCAAGAAGCTGGCAGCCTACAAATTCACCACCCAACCACTACTATGCACCCATACGCCTGCAGTGAAACAAAAATTTATACATCGGGACACTACCTTCTTTCTCACCTTTACCAGAGCCAACAAGTACAAACCCGTGCACCAATTGGAGTATGAATCGGAATTCAAAGCATGCATGCAATGGTATAAGGAAATTAATAATGTGGCCATCACTAATAAACAAACAAGAACATAGATCCACACAAAACTAAGACAAAAAATAGTAGCAAATTACCTGATCAGCGTGGACTTTAACAAAACAAATACCACTACCATAGCCAAAATAGTACAATACTGTAGGGGTTTTATGCAACACAAGTCAAAATTAGAATTTGATGAGATGAGAAAAGCTATTTCAGATGCATTCACTAATATACTTGCAGACTGCTTGCGTCGCCGGACGAAATTCCAAATGAAATAAGAGAGGAGCTTCCCTTCGAACTTCCCATCCACGACAGAGCAAACACTAGACCACTAGTCCTAGCACTACGTAGGCTATACAAATTCGACAAACTCCCGGACAACTACTTTAAAAGACGCTACGCACTTCCACAAGACCCCCAAGACCTAGTAGAGTCATTAAAACGACTATTTCCCATAACTGACTGGAAACAACTGCAAGACCTCTTCAATTATCGGGCAGAGCTAAAAAAATATTACGAACTTGGGGAAAAAATCCCAGCTGCATATTTTAACCTCCTACCAAAGGAGCCCAAATTGCTATCACTTCCAACCACGTATCAAGAACTAGACCACTCTATAAGACATCTTTTCCCAATAGACTTATCGAAAGACAATAGCCTGAAAACTGCTACCGAACAACTCAGGAAGTTATACAAGTTCAAATACTTACTCAACGACTTTATCAAGCCAAAACCTAGACTTCCAAATGACCCAAAGAAAATAAAAACCACAGTACAGTTCACATTCCCAATCAAGGACGACTGTACTGCAAGAAAATTCGTCGAAAAAATCAGGCCCACTTACTATTTTACCCTACCACTTTCCGTTAATATTATGACTGCCAATCCCACTGACAAGCCCGTCTTACCTGCTAACCCACAACAGATAACTGAGTACCACTTAACTATCCCAATTTCAACCCCTAAACAGCTCACGGACACTGCAAGACTACTACGTCAACACTACTATTTTACTAAAATCCCAGATAGCTGGATTGACATACTACCTGTGCAACAAACCTCCACAACTGCTACCTACGGCAACGATAATAACCCCACACTTCCAGACACTGTAGAGGAGATTAAACAGATCTTGACTGCAGGAAAGGAAGACAAGACAGACACCCAAGAGATAGAATTACCAATCACTACACATGCCCAGTTCGCGCAAACCTTAAAACTTCTGAGAGACCATTTTAGCTTTAATGAAATTCCTGATCATATTATTAACCTTCTGCCACTCTCTGCACCGTCCTGGGAGATCTTTAAATTATAATAATAACATGCAATCAAACCTACCTATAGACATTTCACCACTGCATACTGTATCTAAACATACAACCCACTATACAAACTTACTGGCAGAAATACAAATCAGTACACACTACATACAAGGCATTAACAAAATATTGAAGCTACAAACCTGGCTAGTATTTTGTCATAACCAGGGAATTCATATTGTCAGCAGACTGAAACAAAGCTCGCAGAGTCGAAGACTACTTATCTCCAACTTGCAAATCCCTACTACAATATTTACACCTCCAACAGCGATAGCACAACTGCAAAGAAACAAGAGGCCTGCAGGGGCATGGCTATTGCTGTTTGTAAATCTCTCCAACCGTACATACATAATATACAAACCCTGCCCGGTACTGCCATCTTCATAGACTTCTTCTTTCCTGGTAACCAGAAACTGAGGATCATATAGGTATACCTACCTACCAATGATACTGCGCTCAACAACCAGACCCAACAGACCACTACAGAATGGATCAACTAGAGTTGCAGGTGAAACTAATTAATTTCACCAGTTGAAACTGGTGAAACTGGTGAAACTGGTGAAACTTAAAAAGTGATTTGGTGAAACTGATGAAACTGGGTGAAACTAGGTTATATGGTGAAACTGATGAAATTGGTGATACTGGTAAAACTGGTGATACTAGTAATACTGGTGATACTGGTGATACTGGTGAAACTGGTGAAACTGGTGATACTGGTGATACTGGTGAAACTGGTAAAATTGGTGATACTGGTAATACTGGTGATATCTAGTAATACTGGTAATGTTTAAAATTTTTCAAAAAATTAACTTTGGTTTAAATAATTTTTAATTAAAATGTATTATTTTGAAATTTATTAGTAACTAGTGATAGGACTATTGACCAATCAAATTTTATAATATTTAAAAAAATCTCAAAAACGTCTTTGGCCTGAAAATAAGCTACCCACAATTGACAAAAGTCGCTACATAGTAAAGTCTAAAATTTACTATGCAAATCGATTAAAATTGATTAAGTAACCTTATTCAGCAGGTCAAAATACACTTACTACAAAATTTTTATAAGCATTGGAGAATTTTTATTAATTGACTTTTGATTTTTACGTTCAACAGAAAAATTAATGTTTTTTAAAAAAATATATTCGCCCCACAATTGACAAACATCGCTACATAGTAAAGTTTAAATTTTACTAAGCAAATCGAAAAAAATCGATTAAGTAACCTTATTCAGCAGGTCAAAATACACTTATCACAAAATTTTTACGTTTGACGGAAAAATTAATGTTTTTTAAAAAAAATATATTCGCCCCACAATCAACAAACGTTGTTACATAGTAAAGTCTAAATTTTACTAAGCAAATCGATTAAAATCGATTAAGTAACCTTATTTAGCAGGTCAAAATACACCTACCACAAAATTTTTATAAGTATTGGAGAACTTTTTATTAATTGACTTTTGATTTTTACGTTCGACAGAAAAATAAAAATTTTTTATTTGACGAACACTTCAATATTATTGGCTATTTAGACTATATATATTTCACCAGTATTGCCAGTTTTACTGGCATTACCATTTTTATTAGTTTCACCAGTATCACCAGTTTCACCAGTATCACCAGTTTCACAAGTATCACCAGTATCACCAGTTTCACTAGTATCACCAGTTTTACCAGCATCATCAGTTTCACCAGTTTCACCAATGCATATTGGTGATTGGTGATTGGTGAAAATTGGTGCACCATTACAGTTTAGTTTTACCAGCAGCTTTAGGATCAACCATGCTAGTGCTCGAAATTATGACATTATAACCCTCGGGAATTTTAATGAGGATATACGCAGAAAGAAGTTTAAAACTCTACTGGTCTTTAGGGCGATAGCAGGAAAAGGCATGATCAACCTTCTACAATACTTTGACATCGAGGATGATACCTGCTCGTGAGGGCAATCAAGCAGTCAAATCGACAAAATCTGGATCATACAGAACCTACTCCTGGTGGTCTCAAAGCCACAAGTAGTGGATGCGGAATTAATTACCAACAGCGACCACAAAATCATTACAACTACATGGTACCCTAGTAAGCACATAAAACAGCACTGCACTACTAAAAAGAAAAGATCAATCTACCTGTACAAAGAAATGAACAGTGATGCCTGGCAAGAATTCGCACTTAAGACCAGCGCACTTTTGCGGCGCAGTGAGCTCGATCTGACAACACATATTGACTTAGTAAATAAATTAAACAGGTCCGAGAATATACTTGAACAAGCAATAAAGCAGGCCGCGGATGAGAACATCCCAAAAACCAAAGTCAGTCCCAAGACTTTCTATGCCTTTTCCAGGAAAGCCACAAAGCTTCACTCAGCACTACAGAAAGTTAATACTCTGATCAGAACATTACAAACTGCAGAGCCTGATACGCTATGACCTGATACAATAAAAAAGGAAATTAACGCAATTAACATGTTGGGATCAACACAAATCTTGGAACCACCCGCAGACCTTGAGACACATTCGGCTTTGCAACAGTACTGCTCGACATTAAAACAACACCAAAAAGTGATATATCAGACAAGAAAGATTGAGAACAATACTGCTCACAAACATAAAATGGAATACTATATTAGCAAGTGATACTCGAATTTCTCACAAAATACTACAAAAATAATCAATAGTATCCTGCAGAAACACACAGACCCCGTTATTCTAGAAAACATCAAACGAGATGACACGGTCATAACAAAGCCAAAAGAGATAAAAGAGAAAATAAGAAAACACTATGAGAACTGGACTAAGTATAATCTAGTAGACCTTAATCTCTGGTCACAATGAAAGGATGCGTATGAGCCACAATCGAAGACTGATGCCCAGTGGTACCAAGGAATATCTGAACCCATCACACTGCAAGAACTTACAGAGACAATCCAAGAGTTACCTACAGGAAAGGCCACGGGACCCCAGGCCATTTCAAATGAGATGTTAAAACACCTAGACGAACATGCCGTAAGCACATTACTAAATATCTACAATGCTTGTATCACCTTCAGAACAATTCCTAATGCATGGAAGAGAAGCAACATCTACCCAATATCAAAGAAACACTGTTTTACTGGATTATTAAGCAACACCAGGCCAATAACCTTACTTGAGCGCGCCAGGAAAGTTTTCACCAAAATTATTACCAAATATTTAAATTTAGTCCTCTGCAAATACCCAATTCTCTACGAGAGCAACCATGTAGCCCTACCTAATACATCGACTGAGATCCCAATAGCAACCATCATGCATATAATAGAAGACGCACACGTACACAACAAGGAGCTCTAGCTACTAAGCCAGGATATGTCGAAGGCATATGACTCCGTTAATATTCATTTACTTACCAAAGCTCTACTTCACATTAAAGTCCCTGCCAATATAGTACATCTTATTACTGAACTTTTCACTGACCGGAGTAACTCAGTCATCACACATCTAGGCAACACAGCAACATACCCAGTACATGATGGTATTGATTAGGGGGAGACCTTTACCCTACTTTTATGGCGCATCTACTATGACCCCCTACTAACTTGCATTTATCAGCAAATTCAAGGTTACCGGATGCACACAGGTTACAAGCAACTGAATGAAGAAAAGTACTTACAACTAGACACACCTGCCCTTGCATACATGGACGACACAATCTGGATCACCCGATCACAAGCTGAACTACAAGAAACACTCAAAATAGCCACCTCATTCTTCGTGCTAACCAATATTAAAGTCAATTCAATCAAGTCGGTTCTTGCAACACTCAATACACAGACAAAGAACCCACAAATAGAGTTTAAAGGAGAATATATACTGGCAATACGGCAATCAGGAGGCTTCAGGTTCCTGGGATGCTAGTACTCCCTAACAAAGAATCAAGCCTTTACAATTAAGACAATCAGGGAAGAGACATGCAATGCTATATGCAGGGTCTGACACGCTAGACTAACGGCCAAACAGGCGATATACATCATCAACATAGTAATTCTAGCAAGAGTGGCTTACAGTATCTACAACGTGGTTCTTCCCGCAACAATAAGCGAAAAGATCACAAGTCAATATGTCACAGCCGTCAAGTATAAAGCTGGAATGGCCCAAACAGTACCAACATCACTGTTACTGCTCTATCAAACATACGGGCTGAGAACAATTTCTGATATACAAGTGCAACAGCATGCAGTGGCACTACAATGACAAATAAATCACAGAAACTTCCAAAAATCCTCAATAAAAATATGCCTACATAGTGTATTGACTCGATTATCTTATGATCGATCATTGATTGATTTAGTTCAATAATCGAGCACCAATTAAGAGGCTCGAGCAACAATAGGTCAATCAATGATTGATAGTGCTAATCGATCAAAGAATATATATTTGATCGACTAAAAGTTTTTTGATTATGTATTATTAAAAGTTTTAATTGACGGCAGGCATTTACTAATAAAAATTATATATTGTTGAAATGGCGGACGATTGCTAATTGCAAACTGTTAAAAAAATAAAAAATAAAATACTCTACGTAAACAAAGGTAAAATAAAACTCAAACTTTCGTTATAAACCTATTTTCAACAAAATTTAAAAATTACAACCCAAATTTTCTATTTCGTTATGGCCTGGTACAAAAAGATTTGTACCTCAAGCACTAAAATTAATTTTGTCCATATAGAAAAGTTCTTCAATTTTAACAATTTATTTATAATTTTTTTATGCCAACTAAAGTAGGTTCTGGGCTATCTTTTAATACATTTTTTTGTTGCTATTTTATAAATATTTTGTTGAGCAATAAATTTTTGAAAAAATTCAATTAAATTAAAAAAAAATAGATTTTTTTTAAAAATTTTTAGATTTTAGACATTATCGCAAGCTATATGCAGTGTAATAGTATTGTACTACCCAAGTGCATAGCCCTGCATATGCTAAATATATGGTTAAAATTTCAGCTTAATTGGATCAGTAGTTGTCGATAAATAAATTTTTAAAGTTTAATGTACAATTTACTATATAGTACAAAAGTTGTACAAAAATTACTATGTAATTTTGTACAAAATTTGTACTACATAGTAAATTGTACATTAAACTTTAAAAATTTATTTTTCGACAACTACTGATCCAATTAAGCTGAAATTTTAATCATATATTCAGCATATGCAGGGCTATGCACTTGCGTAGTACAACACTGCTACACTGCATATAGCTTGCGATAATGCCTAAAATCTAAAATTTTTAAAAAAAATCTATTTTTTTTTTAATTTAATTGAATTTTTTCAAAAATTTATTGTCAACAAAATATTTATAAAATAGCAACAAAAAATATATCAAAAGATAGCCCAGAAACTACTTTATTTGGCATAAAAAATTATAAATAAATTGTTAAAATTGAAGAACTTTTCTATATAGACAAAATTAATTTTAGTGCTTGAGGTACAAATCTTTCTGCACCGGACCATAGTACTGTAGAAACTCAAAATAAAATCTAGGGACACAGGTTCGAATCATGACTTGAATTAAACAGTTCAAACTATAGCTAGAAATAATGAGTATGTTTACTATTTTGAGAATTGTTCAACGTTCTAACCAAAATACTCAGGATTAGCAACATTTAGTATTATAATATCAGAAACATTTACTAACAACTTGTTTTTATTATACTTTTTTATAGTACCCCAAAAAAAAGCAAGACTAATTAATGGTGTATACGAACTTATGAAATCGTTATTAAGGAGTTGTGTGGAAGAGATCAAGTATTAAACACTTTAACATTATTAAAATCTGTTGAAATATTGTAAAAAATAAACGTAAGACATTCAACCTATAATCAAAAACATGTTAAAATAGAGATCGCTAATTATACATTACCAGAAATTTGTCAATTCGGATAGTGCTGATAGTGTATTTGATGGAAAATCAATGCTGAAAGATTGGAATTGTAAAGGACGAACATAGGGCATTTGAAGACTATCAAAAATCTAATGGTATGTAAAATTTTATAAATTACTTAGCATTAATATTTTATTAAAAGGGATTGAATTAAAAAAAAAATGATTGAAAGGCATTCATGATAACAGCGGGTTCCTCCCTGGTACTACGTACATAAATATTTGTATTTTATCTAATTATAAATATCAAATTCGGTTTTATTTATTTATTTTTTTTTTTTAAGGTGAGGTCATGCCTCGAAGACTTTATTATTAAGTATATGTTTGTATATATTATGTGATACAATATTATACTATATTAAGTACAAGAGACTCAGACATTCTTGACTATCTGTGACCTAAACCTACCAGAGCTTTACATACCCCATTTTCTGTATAACCTGGATTTTGGACTACTCCCTATTTTGTTATTCCGCTATTTACTATATTCCCTGCTTCTCTTATATTGCCGATCCTATACTTCCAAGTAGGTGCAAGGGCCTTGCCCAGACGATCGTAACCTCACGGTTACTTCCTAAGCCTTGGTATCCTGAGATTACCCATGCGCTGGTGGGGGCACAAGCTAAGCTTTGCCCACTNTTCCATACCCCATTTTCTGTATAACCTGGTTTTTGGACTACTCCCTATTTTGTTATTCCGCTATTTACTATATTCCCTGCTTCTCTTATATTGCCGATCCTATACTTCCAAGTAGGTGCAAGGGCCTTGCCCAGACGATCGTAACCTCACGGTTACTTCCTAAACCTTGGTGTCCTGAGATTACCCATGCACTGGTGAGGGCACAAGCTAAGCTTTGCTCACTACTCTCAGTAATCTTATCATATATTACTGCAGATATGCTATCTGGATTGGTTAGCAGATACTTTCCCTAAAGGTAGGTGAGCACCGGCTGTGTTGCGTAACTGGTCTGAGTGAAAACCACCCCTATCCTCAGCAAGCTAGCTCTCACTCCTCCTATGTGACAGCTACTCCCAACTGGATTTCGTAATACATTTCTGTACTACTTCCAACTTCTTGTAGAGCGGTTGGTGTTCTACTGTTGGTTAGGCCAGGGTGCTTTATTTCGTACATTGTACTTCCCACCAGGTGGTTCATCATTTTGTTCGTATTCCCAATTTGCAGATCTACCTCTATAGTAGTAGTTTCCTTCTAATTTAGGTTTGGTACTGGTGCCAGAGGTGTTCCTTATCCTGTTTAGACAAATTCTTTACCACAGATCCCTTTGTGTTCACTACTTTTCTCACTACTCGGGTTCATGTTACAGTTGTGTTACCCTCCTAATCAAGATCCCAAGACCACCTTAGGGTTGTTGGTGCTACCTTGCTCTTGCCCGCTAAGGAATTACTCGCGCAACCTTCATGTAACTGGACCGTCATCTATGGTGCCAACCCTCCACAATGGATCTCCTTCTGGAAATTCCTAAAACCAGATTCTTACTTCACATTGACTTTCACAGGGTCTTGTATCTGAATTTTTTCTAGAAACCGCTTCTAGTAGGATTCGAACCAAAGACCTTGGCTGTGAGGGTTGAGCATCTAGACCACTAGACCAGTGTTGTACACGGACATTGTCCCGCCAATTTTACAGGGCACGGACAGTCCGGGACGGGACGTCCGGAACATGTCCGCAATAATGTCCCAACACGATATTGTTCGCGGACAATGTCCCACTAATTTTTAACTTTGTCCCTACTATGTCCGGGACATGTCCGCTGGGTAAAACCAATCAAATTGCGGAAATATACAGACCCTTGGTTTGCGTTTTGTAAAAAATGATAATAATTTACGATGGATACAACGAATTTTATTGGTTGGTGACTACGTGTTGATTCGCCGAATGTCCGGGACAAAAAAAATTCTGGGCAGACATGTCCCGGACGTCCCGTCCTGGACTGTCCGCTGTCCGCGTCTGTGTCCCATAACAACACTGCACTAAACTATGGGGCCCTAACTCTCGGTTTTATTTATATCGAGCATAGTATGAAATAAAATTAAAAAAATGAGTGTAAGGTATTTGTTATCAAAAATTCGCTGGCTACTGGCAACAAATAGAATTGGTACTAAAAGGACTAGTGACTACATCTGTCAAAACTTTTATTCTTTTTGATATCAATTGGGTCTTAAATATGGCTATGATGTGTATAATATATATTTAGTATAGCGATTTAAATAAATAAAATAAATTGAAATAATAAATTATTCATAAATAGTTTTATTAGATGATGTAAATATTACAAATTGTAATAAAGCCAACTCTCGGTAAATAATATTAATAGCACTCATATCTAAGTTGTACAGAATAATCAGAAGTCTTCTGGCTACCATTTTGCGATATACTCCCGAGAATAGTATAAGTGAAATAAAATATACCTGGGTCATCTATATGATGATATACGATAATTGACTGCTTTCAAATTTCCGTTCTTAGCTAGCACTAAATTTAAATCACTTATCCCTAACTCGAACTAATCTCATTAACGAATTAATTGATGATTATATATGGTAAAATGATTGTTTGCAAGCTAGGTTAGTCCATAAAAAATGTTGTTAACAAATACTAACTTATCAAATAATAAAATAATATTTAGCTCAATCTAGAATTTTCTGATATTAGCATATAGTATAAGCGCATTCTAGCCTTTGTCTCTAAAACAATATTGTAGCGGCAAAATAACAAGTTTGTGTAATAATATGCTACCAAATAATTTGAAAATAAAGTATATTTTGAAATATATAAGGAAAAAAGGTGCTTGTTAGATCGAAATTATTAATGCATCTAAAATATTTTAGTTCGAATGCACGTTGCTTACTGAGTAAAATTTTTTTTATTTAACTCATCCGTCAAAATGTGTCATAATTTTTGGGTAGTATAAAAAGTCGCAGTAATGTATAATTTTGATTTACATAGTATACCACGCACTCCAATATTGAATGGCACAATTTGAATGCTACTCAAACTGCTATTCGAACTGATATTCAATATTTTCATACTGTTAAGTTATGTGATAGCGTTAAATAGCAGTTCCACAGCAGTTTAAGTGGCATTTAAATTTGCTATTCAACATGGTGAATTTTTTAAATTTACTAGAAATGCTTATATATTATCTAGTAATTTAAAAAGTACTATAATTTAGGTTACCTGGATAACAATTATAAACTAGTTGATATATTTAACATGGGTTATCTGGGTAACTAGATATAACCTCTAAGAGAGATGTAATTATATAAGATCTCATTATTTGATTTGATAAATACAATATAATCGAATAATGATTGGCCTAATGATTGATCAATTATATATACTCAAGGTTATAAATTATTTTTTGATCGATCATACTCGATTAAGTATATATAATTGATATTTGATCGATTAAAAAAAAATTTTTTTGATCAATTATTGATCAACAGTTTTTTTGTCAAGTCAATACCCTATGCTTACAGCAAATCCAAAATGCGGCTCGAACCAATAAATTGGTACTGGTGGGAAATTTTATACTTACACAAGCAGAAAACAGCATGCCACAAACAAAAATGCTAATCAACCTCACGCAGCTCCAAATATCCTTCTACAACAGTCAAAACCAGTGGCCAGTTCCAATGGCTGATCACGGGACCCCAATAGACATGATCGTAAAAGAGCTACCAGGCCGAACCATATCAAAAGCAAACTGAACAGGCTTAACTTATCTTTCATAGAACAATGCACTACATATAAAAGCGATGACACACTATCCTGGTTTCAACTGCCGCACAACACCAAATATATACCAAGAGGAAGGGAACCTAGATGGTACCACCTATTGATTGAGACAATTCGCCAGCAGCTTCGGATTACTCTCAAAGATAACCTCATATCTCTGAATCCATATACATATAAAGATATGCCTACACAAAAAGCTGAATGGGCAATAGAAAGATCGTTCAATACTAAGTTCGTAGGCCAAATTTCCTCGATAAAGGACAATAACGCCGTGATGAACTACTGGACAATAGATAGAGCAACATCTCAACTCCATCCCTGTGCAGGCAGCTACCAAAACAATCCGCTATTAGGAAAGAAAAAATGCACAAGGTGGATCCACATAAGCAGCCTTACGGCAATAATATGAACAGTAAAAAAAGAATAAGAGCAAGTGTCTCAGACCTTATGCAAATAGAAAAAGCAAAACCAATAAGCAAAATACCACTGCACGCTAGCCTAAAAATAAATTACATAGACAAATTAATAAAGGACAATGAAACCAAAAACATACTAGAGGAAGTTCAAAGTAAACTAAGAAAACAAAAAACAGCTGTATTCCATCTAATACCCCAACAAAGAAAAATTGAAGAGGTGATAGAGAAAGTTATCACGTGCAGCATCCCTGCGCTAAACTACTGAATGCATATATCAACACCTAATTGGCCGACCACAACCAGGAAACTCATAGCAGCCCTGATATACATAGCCCTAATACTCCCCAAGAAGGCGAAGGGTTTAGTCATTACGATGAAAAAGCACTTCGAAAACATGGCCAGGACAGTTTATGAGACTCCAGTACATGCTTTGCATACACTATACAACAGGACATATGGACCCAGCTGGTTGACATAGCGAACACTTATAGCCCGAAAGGACCTAACGTTCACTTTTGAACATGATCCACAATTAAAAGTATCACTCCTTGGAGCGACACAATTCATCAAAACTGAGATACAACACACGGACCTACGCCAGGACATCCTACAACCTACCTGAATGCGAACACCAATCGAACATAACATGCACAGGTTCTGCTGACATATCCAAAATGCCACCCATGTCACCCAATGGCAAGTGCAAATATGCCTACTATGCTAGGATCCGATGCGCAAGGATGCAAACTGGGGAGCTTTTTATGATTATATAAATTTTCGATGCTCGCCAACAACCCGGGAAACTAATCCCAAAAATGATAAACTAAAGGCCTTTAAGCTGAAACTGCTAATGGAGGAACTCCCCACAATGGAGGTCTTACATAAATGAAACCTGAAGAAATACCAAACGCTGCTCTGCTGTCGATGTCAAAGTACCACAGAAAGCAACTACCACCTCCTCACATGTAATAGTAACACTACTAGTATACGGAAAATCATATCGGAAACAGTAGATAAACAACTCATAAAATACAAGGCCCACTCGAAATCTGGGGCACACTACATAACAGCAGCTATTACACGCCACATAGGCACCACAAACCTACAATTGGAGGCCAGCTGGGTAACGCTCAGAATTTTGCTGTTAGCTATCACTCAGAAGATCAACAAAGTGGCAAAAGTGCACCGCTCAAAACGAAACCTAGCTGTCCTACTCATGCACAAGATTGCACAGGGGATATACAAAGAAATTTGGCTACCACAGTGCCAGGTTTGGCCAGAAGCATCCGGGCATGGTTCCCAGGTCAGGAATGACGTGCATGCCAGAACGGCCTCAGTGGTCATAACCGAATCACACTGTGAGCAGACATATAAATGGAATGCACAAATAAAACTTGAAAAATGGCAGCACCTCTTTGTGAGATACAGCACCTCACCAAGCTTCATTAATACAATCGTAGACTAGGCGGGGATTTGACCCTACTTAGCAAAGTATGGGTTGTAGGTAAAGCAGCCCAAGTTTCAGTTTTTAGATAGAAGTATATAGCATATAGTATAGCATAGTCTATAAATGTACCCATATATTTACTTAATAAAGAAACTGAGGCAAGACCTTGCTTTAAAAAAAAAAAAAAAAAAAAAAAAGTAAAATTGAAGCAATAAGAATTTTTTTCAAAAATCAGCCATAATGCTATAAAACTATATCTTGTGCTCTAACAAAAAAAATTCCTTATGAAATTTTGGGCTAGAAACAATTTGCTAAACCTAACCTAACACACCCTAAACCTAAACTAATAAATTAATTTATTGATTTGATTTCATATTACACCGGATCTTCTAGAGTGTGGTGTATTGCATATGTGAAAAATTTGAAAATTCTAAAAAATAAATTAAAAAATTAAATAAAAAAAATAATAAATAAAAAAATAAATAAAAAAATAAAATTAAAAAATAAAAAATAAATTAAAAAAATAAAATAAAAAATAAAAAAATTAAAAATAATAAAAATAAAATAAAAAAATAAAATGAAAAAATAAAAAATAAAAAAAAAAAAAAAAATAAAAATAAAAAAGCAAAAATAAAAAAAAAAAAAAAAAAAAAAAAAAAATAAAAAAAAAAAAAAAATAAAAAAAAAAAAAAAATAAAAAAAAAAAAAAAAAAAAAAAAAAAAAAAAAAAAAAAAAAAAAAAAAAAAAAAAAAAAAAAAAAAAAAAAAAAAAAAAAAAAAAAAAAAAAAANAAAAAAAAAAAAAAAAAAAAAAAAAAAAAAAAAAAAAAATAAAAAATAAAAAAAATAAAAAAAAATTAAAAAAAAAAATTATAAAAAAAAAATAAATTAAAAAAATAAAAAATCCGACCGACAGACCCAAGTTTCAGATCCCATAAACGAAAATCAACTTTGCGCGGCCTTAGGGGGTGCGACTGCACCCCAGTTTTAACGTAGACTCTAGCCATGACTAACTAAAATTAGATTCTCTTCGAACAATCACATTCTGATTGGATAAAAATAGACTATCCTTAGAAACAAAATTATATATTTTTTAAATTTCGAATGAGGATAAATCGGTACTATTTAACTAGAATCTTTGAATTTTTTACTTTAATTCTATGAATTCATAAAATTTAAATAAAGAAATTTTTCATTGATTTGCAGCTAAGTTCTTTCAAACTTTAAGAGAATATATCTCAATACCTACCTATCTAAAATTGATGAAAAGTTATTATTTTAATTATATGAATTCATACAATTAATAAGATTTTTATCAATTTAAATAGGTAGTACTGTACCGAGATATCGTTTAAAAAAATTTAGTGATATCAAAACAAAGATCGCGACTAAGTTTTTTTTTCAAATTTTGAGCTCTATCTAAATTCTTTTTTTTAATTCTATAAATTCATAAATTTAAATTATCAATTTTATATAGGTATATTTTTGCCATATTTCAAAAAAAAAAATTAAGGATTATCAAATCAAGACCGCGATTAAGTTTTTAAGAGAAGACATTTCAATATAAACCATCTAAAAAACTTAACGTAATTTTTTTACTTTTATTCTATAAATTTATAGAATTAAACTATAAAAATTTTCGATTTTAGATAAGTTGGTATTGAGATATCCTCGTTCAAAGCAAAGACCACGGCTAAGTTTTTTTCAATTTTGAATGAGGATATCTCAGAACTACCTATCTAAAATCGATAATTCATATACTGTAATCAAAATAAATAAATTTTCATCAATTTTAGATAGGTAGGTATTGAGATATATTTGCTTAAAGTTTTGAAAGGAACTTAGCTACAGTCTTTGCTAATTTCTTAAATATTTTCTAAACTTTGAGCGGGATATCTCAGCACCTACATACATGTATCTAAAAATCAATGAAATTTTAATGAAAAATTTTACATATTTTTGATATGTAAGTAACTTGCAATTTGGACCGACGACCCATGGATCATTAGAAATTAGTTTTTTTTTTTATTATTATTCAATAAATGAATACCGAATTTTAAATACGATGATACAAATTTTATCAAAATTTATACATTCAATATTAGCCGCTAAATAAGAAGAAAAAAGTAATACAATCAAATTACGATAAAAATTTTTAGGGCAATATCAAAATAAATCAGGTAGTTCGATAAATCATGTAGATCAAATAGTCTAGATAGCTCAAAGATAATATATAAAACTTAAATTGAAGCATATATGGAAGAATTAGTTTTTTATTATATATATCTGAATTAAATAACATTACCGTTAAACATTCTTTGATTGTTATGCAGAAATTTTGGATTAGATCTTGAAGAAAGAAAATTACTTAGTCACAATTCAACCGAACGCAAAATATATAGATAATGAAATCATTCGCGTATTTTATTATCAATTCTTTAATTTGTGTTTACAAATGTAAATATTATGCTAGGCCACAACATAATTTATGTGCGTGCTTATTTTGATGGATTTATAACTAGCGAACTAAGAATTCTGAATAATTTTTTAATTAAACATAATTGGTAATTAACTGGCACTTTGAGTAAAAAAACTTTTGAATTTACGAACCTTAATTATGAAAAACGAAGTTATATTCATATTTTTCAGAAATGCAATAATAGGAAATTTTTATTATGAGAGTATTATATTTGGAATTTATTTATGGAATTTATTTATAAAAGTTTTTCCTATCAAGAAGAATTTGGATATCGTATTAAATTTTTATGAATAAATCTATGTATATGATTTCATGAAATCAAAGTTCTAATAAAAAATGGCAATAAATTTCATACATCCATATACCGTAATTTGCGGCAAATAGTACCCCCTTGTTAGTATACCTCCCACGATTTGTACCTTGGATTAATCAAGTGTGTGTCATAAACCTAATTGTAAAAGACCCGAATATATATATATTCTTTTTTAACTTTGTAAAGGTATAATTCTATTGAATGATTGGCCAATCTTATTACATTTAAAGTATACCCTTACATAGACTCCCCTACATTAAATACCCTCCACCTGACAAAGTACTAATCAAGATTTTAGCCCTAGGAATGCAAGAGGCCCGGGTACTATTTTGCCACAAATAATTAACGAAATCTAAGCGTGAAATCTAAATATGAGCCTTGAGTTTGGAACCAGTTTTATTTTCATATTTTAATATAATCAATTTTTAAGAAAATAAAATCGATCCAAACACTATATAGACCAAATTAATATCGTAAGTTATGTTCTAAATATAGTTTAATAAGATGTATAATGATTATGATGGAAAAAAGAAATTAAAGTCTAATGCATACAATCAAAATCAGTAGCAAAGAAAAACTTTGGTTTTTTTTTTAAAAAGTATTCCAAGGAATATCAAATTCAGGAATAATTTTTAGTATACCTTTCGCATTTGCCAACATCTCTTCTGAAAAATGCTTATGCACTAAAAATTCTCTTCCTCTATCTATTCTTAATTCTTTTAAAATTCCACCATTGAGCATCGTATGCTTAAGAATAACATTTAAAAATTCATCATTAATTCCAATATTATCAAAAGGTCGTGGTAATTTTAAACCCAAACTTTTAATTCTAGCCTGAGTAAAGTTTAAAATTTCATTTAAACCATCAGGAGTAATATTAAAATCTAAGTCAAGGGAATTTAAACTTGGAGGTAATGATAGACCAAAAAGTTTTAATATATCAGTAGAAGGCGTTGTAATGGTAGAAGTTGAACGAGAATAAAAAATGAAATGTTTAATATTAAGATTGGATAATAAATGAATTGTTTTAATGATCTCTGAATTAATATTAATAGCCAAATATTCAACATTTTTACAAAAATTGCTTACGTGTTGAATCATATTTGAATCAACATTATCCAAAATCAATTTAGATAAATTAGATTTTGACATTTCAAAGATTTCAAAAATGAATAATGAATCAATTGAATTATGTAAGGAAGCTAATTTTGATAGAGGAAGTTGACATGATTGTTTGACTTCATGTGACATAGAATCAATCGATTTTAAATTACGACAATGAAAAATATTTAACGATTCCAATTTCGTACAATTTGCCAAGTTTGACAGAAAAAAGTTATCAAGGGGTAAACCAGAGATGGTAACGGTTTTTAAGTGATTAAATTGACTTGAAAAAGCGGAATTGAGACTTTGTGTTAAAGTTGAATTCCAACTAGAATCTTCAATCAATAAATGTTGAAGATGTGATTGAGATTCAATTAATGCACTTAATCTTTTACCTAATCTAAAATCTCGATGACAACAATCAATATTAATTAATTGAATATTATTTGAAAAATGAGACATTATAGTTAAAATGTTTGAAATGTTGTCTAATGCTTCTGCAGAAGCCATGTAACAAGTTCCATGAATTTGAAATTCACGTAAATCAACAAGTGCATTACGAATACCTTTCAATAAAGCAATATCAGGAATATTATAATTTTCCTTCCAATCACCGATTTCCAAATTATATAATCCATCAGTGTTATCAATAATAAGTTTACAGATTATTGACATTACCGAGGTAACTTGATTCAAATCCTCAGGATCTAATGGACCATCCACGGTAAGCCAACCGTAAACTAAATCTTCAAGTAAACCAAGATCAAAATTTTTTAAATATCTTGGATAATTAAATAAAGGTTCAGGAGTATCAGGAAGATCAACACCTTCATCTAATAAAATATCTCTATCAGATTCATTAAGACAAGATATGTACGTTTCAATAAGTTTAACATTTGTTCCTTCCCAAAGTTTTCTCCAAAGTATTGGAATTACTATATGACTCCATGAACGTTCTACTAAAAGACATGAAAATAAAGAATTTTTGTCTTTTTCTAAATATTTAAAAATTTCTTCAAGGCATTCAGTTGGTATTTGCGGCATTGAAAAATGAATTTAGATCATTTATGTGTGACACCACATTTTATATAACAATACGTTGCATTACCATTGTAATCACATGTCTATTCGTCATACGTTTAACAATGTAAAATTTATTACCTCAAATTATTAAATGCATTGTCAGTTAACGGTCATGGTTACGTTTATTACCTGTTACGTCATAAATATTCTAAACTGGTGATAATCCTATTCTGAACAGGCTAGCCGAGTACACGTAATGATTCAAAAAAATTGGAGCCCCGTGACTAATCCAACAACGATGCAATAATAAAGAAGAAACGATACATCTAAATTTTTATGCTGAAAACTTTTATTTAATAACAAAAACTAGTGTTCATGGCAGATTTATAAGTTTTTATTTTTACGATTTATTACTTTAAACTTATATGTTACACATTGATCTTACAATTGGATTAGGTAAAACTACAGGACTGCCAAATTTTTTCGCCATCTCTTTATCCGAACATAACGATAAACGTCATAACAATAAAATAAATACATCTGGTTTAGTGATTTCGTAGAATCATCCTAATGATGTTACAACCTAAACCGTAACTAGTTGAAGTAACTAGTTATGACCATCATTGGGACGATTATATGGTATTACTAATAACGCACGAAAGTAGAAAAGAAATGATGAATTCATGTGTTAAACTATTCGTTTCTTTAAACTAAATTAGAGATGGGATATCATGCGCAATTTACTCATTTTTCGAATCATGCACCTTAATGCGCATGTGATAAAGAAAAAAATAATAAAATTTCAATGAGATATTTAATGTGCACGATTCGGAATCATGCGCACGCATGAAAACTCATCTCTAAACTGAATACATAAAAGTAATTAGAACCCACAATAAAAAACATACGCATTTTTGATACTTATTACATAGTTTCTTGATTACTTTTTAACTATTGATATAGGCTATTATCTATGGTCCCTAGTTTTATATCCAATACTTTACAAAAATAATAATGCCATTTTATCATAAGCAATAACTTACTTGATCGATTATATGTTAAAATAAATAATTTCGATTGTTTAATTTTTCTAAAGGTTCTAATGGTATTGTATGAATGAGAATGTGGGTTCTAGTGAAGTCAAAAAATTTATGCACAGTCTAAATGATTAAATTATGCCATGATATCGCTATAAATTTTAGGTAAGTATATACTAAATCAAAATGTTGAATTATGATATATTAATATGCAGATTAACTATTTATAAATTTGTTATTACAGTAGTATTAAACAATAATGAATTTTATTTATTATTGTGATTGAAATATATAGTAGAAACACACCTAAAAATTGTTTTTAAAATTAATTTTATAATATTTTTAGAACAAGTTTTTATTAAGTTATTTTTGTTTAAAGGTTCAAATTTTATTAAAAAGATTTGATGATTATTAACTCACCACTAAATACTTCTTTTCTTTTTGCAATCTCTGAATTCAATTTAACGAAATTTTTGTGGATCCAGTATTTAAAAATTTCTTTAAATCTTCATGTCAAACTATTATACCTTTTTTATAGAGTGTTCTCAAACGCCTCAATTAATGGATCAA
Organism: Gigaspora rosea; assembly: GCA_003550325.1. Lineage (NCBI taxonomy): Eukaryota > Fungi > Glomeromycota > Glomeromycetes > Diversisporales > Gigasporaceae > Gigaspora > Gigaspora rosea. The sequence continues at coordinate 93,771 of QKWP01001612.1, forward strand.
AGTGTGACGTCGGTTTATCGGAACTTTATAATATTGTTCAAGCAGTCTCATACTTTTTTTGCTATGGATATTCGTTATCGCACTAACTTACTGTATTACTATTTCTTTTTTTTTTACATTAAAAATTTTCAAAAATTAACATTAGAAAGCTCAACAATAATAATATTATCGTTGACAAAAATTGTACAATAATATGTAAATACTTAAATAAGGGGTCGTTTAAAGCAGGGTGCAGTCACGTGATATGGTACCAATCAACTTGTTTGTTTTGATCAACCCGGATCAGCCCGACGAAGAAACAAAGANCTCTCCTCCTCTCCCTAACACCTAAATAATTGTATCTTTTGAATATTATTATCCAAATAAATGAAATATATCTTTGCTAAATAAATATACTCTTGCTAAGTAATAAATATCAGTTGAACCGCTCTAGTGAAGTAATATTTCACTTCCGCACTGCTTCATATCTTCTCTGACCCTTACAAGATCCCTGTCGCTGTGTGCTGTGTTGCAAGTACTATATAGAAGGCTATAGTCGCTTGTAACAGGGGTTTCAACCAAATTATTGATGCTATTGCAAATTATACATGAAAGGTTATTATCGTATTTAATAATAATAACAATAAATTAAAAACATCAACAAAACATATTTAATAATCATCTGATGTAACAGAGCTTCTGTCATATTAACTTTTTATAGATTTGGTTTTATTAAACTATATATAGTTATTAAATATGAATCTAGATATTGTAAACTAACGTACAAAATATACAGGCATCTCATATTTATATAAAACAAACTTCGATTTATATCTCAGATGTATTGTATGGAGTAGAGTTGGGCAACAAAACGAAACCTATCCGAAACTAGTTTCGGTTTTGGTATAATCTGAAACTAGTTTCAGATTTTTAAAAAAATACGAAACCCCTGAAACCCAAAACTCTGAAACTATAATCTGAAACTCTCCGAAACTACATTTAAAATTTTGAAATTTTTATAATATATAACTTATAATAAAATATTATTAGAAATAACCAGTGATAATCATCACCACCTCTAGATATTTTTAGGGTTAGGTGAAGACCCTGAGCAATCTATAAACAGCTAACAATTTTAAAAAATTGTTATATATTTCTAAAAATAGGGGTCATTTAAAGCAGGGTGCAGTCACGTGATATGGTACCAATCAACTTGTTTGTTTTGATCAACCCGGATCAGCCCGACGAAGAAACAAAGAAGAAAAAAAGTGAAAAAATGCAAAAATACAAGAAACGAGTGTCAAAACCTACCTTGGGAAATTAACAAAAAATGTCGGGAAGGCAATTTTACTATAATACCACCCCTAACCCAAACCGCCGACTAACCCTTACCCTAACTTTAATTAAAAAGTCAAAATCATATGACTGCACCCTGCTTTAAACGACCCCTTAAATAAGCAATAGAGGTAATGCAATAATAGAGCAGCCGAATATTTGAAAAATTTCAAAGATATTTATAGCTGTTTTCAAAAAGGTGTGAACGGCCACAGATCACCATATCATCGGAAATTCACGATATTTCCAGGATTTCCAGGATTTCCAGAGTTTTCAAGACCCGTTCTAATCTGAATTTTATATAATTTTTACTAATCTAAATTTTGATTTCCCACATGTGTATATGGAAATCGCTGTTCACAAATTTTTGAAAACTGCTATAATAAATCACAGAATCTGTTCAAGCACCGAGGTAGCAATTGAGCATCATTACAATCGTTAGTAAATCAGTATAATGGCTATACTTGAGCTGATTTCAATAAATATTTTCATTATGCTATTGGTTTTTATCTAAATGTTAGATGAATAGCTATAACTGTTGTCTTACTATTTCAATCTCCGGGAAATCGTATCTAGGTTGATGTTTAAGAGTATCCATAATTTATTCCGTTATCCACGACAATTTCATTTGGATATTTAAACGGAGGATTTAGCTTATTTCCGCCATTAGCCTTGATAACTGAAAGGTTTTTCCTTGATCAATTCTGAAACCATGTTTTCATATATTTTGTCGGCTGGTGATTGCATACTAACCTATTGTCTTAAAAACTAATTATCATAAATAAATCATTCATTCTACAATTTTTATCAAAAAATTTATAAACTTCCTTAGGACAAATTAGCATCTCGAATTGTTGTTCGAATAATTTATTTTTTTTGGCCCTTCCCAAAGTATCATCATTAAGAATATTTATAGCATGCAAAATAACCTTGATCAACAACAAAATAATTAATAATTTAATAATTTAAATGTTGTAGAAATACAAATCTTTAAATAAAATTTTCGCATATAAGGTAATGAAATTGGTCCTCCGTACCTTTACTACATTAATCATGATGGAACAGTTATTAAATGTTATCTTCTTTATCCATGGATCCTAAAGTTTTATAGCTTTATAAAAAATAACTAAGGCCACACAAAGTTAATTTTAGTTTTGCATAAACAGCTGTCCCAATTTTTTCAAAACGAAATTGTTTTTTTTTTTAAATTCCTATTGTGCCAATTATTCCATTTTTGGCATTTAATTTTTCTCCGATGTCCCGGAATTACTTGATAGATTCAAAAATTTCTGATTCCATGTTATGCAAACCGAACACAATTAACTTTGCGTGGCCTTATATGTGAGCATGTGCTTTTTAATTAATAGTAGATTAAATAAAGAAAAAAAAATCCGACGTGCCGACTGGAATTTTGGAACTCCATGTTATGCAAAACGAAAAATTAACTTTGTGTGGCCTAATCGTGTGGATATAATCTTTTTTTTTTATCATTTGTTCTAAACCTTTAACGATATATTGAGATATCTCTTTAAATTCATTGAAGGTATCATTAATTTTAAAATATCGTGCACCTCGGCGATATCTTTCAATTAAAAGAATAGGATCATTCAAATCCAAATTAGTGACCTGTTAAAATTAATGTGATTATTATATATAATTAATAAAGTCAAAAAACGTATGTGTAAAAATCTTGATTACAGATTTTGGTCAGTCATAAATGATTTTGATTTCTCATTTTGATCGATCTTGGCGAAGAAGAGTTCTATGCTAAAAATGTGATAAAACAAATATTAATAATTATAAAAATTTCTAGGTTAATTTTTTATTTTACCTATTTAAAATTTGAGCATCACGAATTTTAATATTATTGCTTTATATTTTATATTTATAAATGATTGAATTTCTTTCATTCATAGATAAGCATTTGCACGCTGCATTTGTATCATCTGGTTCAATTTTTAAGGATTTACTTAAATCTGTAATCGACTCATCAAATCTTTTCATCTCAAGATAAACTGCTTCACGATTTTAAAGCAAATGCATTATTTGGCTCAATTTCTAATGATTTAATCTAGTTTAGAGTAACTCTTATATTTTACCCATAATATGATAGGTCTCATCACTTTTTATTTGGATGATAGAACTATTATCTAGTGTAATATATATGATATTGCATTAACTATATCAATAGTAACATTAGAAAAGATCGGTTTAATTTTTATCATTGCTTGTATAGTTATAATATAATTGCAATAAAAAAAATTTATTTCGAATGTTTCAAGTTTAACATTAGGAAAGCCGAATTAATTATGTGATCTAATTTAGGCCCTTCAACCAAAATTTGATGCTATTGCAAATATACACGAAAGGTTATTATCGTATTTAATAATAATAACGATAAATTAAAAAACATCAGCAAAACATATTTAATGATCATCTGATGCAACAACCAATAAAAAGAGATTCTAACATATGCATTAACTTTTTATAGATCGGGTTTTGTTAAACTATATATAGTTATTAAATATGAAACTAGATATTGTAAACTAACGTGCAAAATACACAGGTATCTTACATTCACATAAAACAAACTTCGATTTATACCTCAGATGTATTGTATGGTGGGGTATCTTGGATAACTTGATGCTACGCGATGTAATTTCGCAAAACCAAGATTGGAAATTTGGTAAATAAGTATTAAAGCCAATTACATTATTATACCGAATCATTAATTAATAGTGAAATTAAATATTTAACTAAGCTTACAAATCAAGAAAATAAAAAATTATTCAACACCACGCAATACCATTCAAATTATCTCATTCAAATTAATCAATCATTCAACTTGTGGAAATAAAGATTACTATTAAACTGTGGAGTGAAAATCAGCAAGTTCACAAATCAGCACAATAGGGTCAAAATCAAGCCATAATCTTCATACGATACTTAAAATTCATTTCATTCGTATTAATCAAATGATTCGGACTGCAAGTATAAAGGGCATTTATTAATCGATGTAATTAAAAGTAACAAAATTTCCAAATCACGAACATCAATGCCTATTTCCTTTACGTAATACCCTTCAATTCATTTCACTCGACCTGCACGTATAAGAACATTTATTAATCAATGGGAATTTAAACAACAATACAAGGTTCGCAAATCATGAGAATAAGTACTTATTTCCCTTTACATGATATTTCAATTCGTTTCCTTCGCATTAATTTTTTCATTTGTCTGTAAGTATATAGAACATTAATTAAACAATGGGATTAAAACAACTTTACAAATCATAAACCTAATACTTATTTCGCATTACTTAATATCATTCAATTCGTAATAATCATTTCATTCAGCCCACAAACATAAAGAACAACTTTATTAATTAATGGAATTAAAAAACAGAAAAAACCAGTTCACAAATCATTAACATAAATACCTATTTCTCATTACCTAATATGTTCAAATCACTTCATTTACATTATTCTAGTCTGTGAATATAAGAACAGTTATTAACCGATGCAATTAAAACAGCAAAAGCAAGCTCGTCATAAATATTTATTTCCAAATTACCTAACACCCTTCAAATTAGGGTACAGCATGGGCCGGGCCGGGCCGGGCTTTTCCAAATTAAAACCCGGACCGGAAAATATTTTTGAGCCCAAACCCGGCCCAGAAAAAAAAAAAGCCCAGATCATGGGCCGGGTCAGGCTTCCTTCAAAAGCTAGGCCCGCCCAAGCCCGGCCCATTGGGCTTTGTCATATAGAACCCATTTATACTTGTTTAATATAAACTCTACTCTAAAACTAAACCTTAACCCCTAACCCTAAAAAATACACCTCAAAAATTTTATTTTTCACTGGCTTGTCAATTGTTTATACTATACATATTTCATTGTAATCCGATTTCATTTTAATCTCATATTTATTAATTTTGATGCAAACACAGCATATAATAAAAAAATGTAAAAAAATGTCAAACATTGTTTTCTAGTTAATTCCCTATATGGGAAATAAAGCATATGGACCAGGTTTGTCTAAATCGAGCCCACTTACTAATCTTCGCATAAAATTTTATTTATATTTTTTTTAAAGATTTGATATATTATAGAACATTTATTTCAAAGCCTCGACATCTTGTATGCAGGGCAGATCAACAAACTGTAAGTTAGGTTAGTTCGAGTTACAGAGTTTCCAAGTTCTCTATTTAATGAATGCAAAGAATTTCTACATTTTATATGCATTTGGTAAAGTGTGAATGCTTATATAAAAATATAGATAATCAAAGAAGATAATTAATTTATTGTTTAATTGACCAGTTTTAAAAATAAAATATACAACCTTTCATTCTGTCCATCCTCGTTCCTTTGCACCTTTCAACCAATCTTGGCTGCATATTAACACTTCGATGACTTCTGGACTAAGATTTGATCGATAATCGTTAACAATTCTACCAGCCGCACTGAATACCTAAATAAATAATTAATATAGTTAATTTACATTAGTTAGCTAATTTTAATAGAATTCTACTTACTGCTTCGGATGCCACAGAAGTTATAGGGATAGCAAGAATATCTCTGGCCATTAATGCAACAGATGGATATTTTAATGTATTTTCATTCCACCAACCTAGAACATCAAAAGTACTAGAGGAAGAACGGGGAAGAAGTGGATCAGAAAGATAAAGTTCGAACTCATCCATATCGTTGATTACATTAACTTGGTTTGCCGCAATATACTGGTCAAATTCTTGCATTAAATCGTCTTCTTGCAGATCCAAATTAGAATAATAGTGATTATTAGATGCAACCGTATGTTGAAGATATGTTGATTTATAGATCATCGTGGCCCTATATAAAATTTAAATTAAAAATAATGAAAGTTATATAAGCTTTATCCAGTTGTTACCAAATGTGTAAAAAGTCTCTACGCTAAGATTTATACATATCAAATTTTTTTTTTTGAGAACTCTTGGCATGAAGCCTAGAAACGATATTGGCGTACAATTGTATCATAAATACATAATTAATACGTAACAAATACGTAATGATTACTAATATAAGTGTTAATAATCTTAGCGATTAAGAAAAAAAACCTGTTTAGAGACTTTTAGCTCATTCGATATACAAAATAGTTTTTAATTAATGGTATTATATCACCTTTTTTTAATAAAATCCAGCTTTTCCTCAGCTTCAGTGCATGTCAAGTGCATTTTATACTTATATATATGAGTTAATAGTGACATCTTGTAACGAGGGTCCAACATCGACGCAATACAAACTGTATCCCCCATATTTGCCCAGTACTTATCGAATTTGGCTTGCATGGGTATAACCATCTGACAAATAAAAGGCTCTATATTATTAGCATTTTTTTCGAGATGTAATTTAATTTTTACTAAGTGGGGAAGAAAAATATTCAGCGTCGGATATATGCTTCCTGAGATAATATTCGTGACTGTGTTAAAAAAATAAACAACTAATTAATATATATTTTTTTATTAAAATATATTAAAATTGATTATTACCTTCATTAAAAGGTTTTAGAAAATCGCAAATACATTTAGCTCTATTCCAATTCTCATCCGAAAGCATAATATGATCAAAATTAATGTTTCGTAATGCAAGACGTTCGAATGCACACTTATATGGAATAGTGGATTTTAACATTATATAAACCGAATTCCATCTTGTAGGAACATCCAGTGCTGGACGTTGACTTGATATAAGCTCAGCACAGCACCCAATTACCGCATCCTCAAAGGTTTGTAGCCTAGCTTGTGAACTGTGTACCCACTTCGCGTATTCTCAAATTTTGCATATAATATTTTTAACCGTTTTGAGACCATCATTAACAATGAGATTTAATATATGCGCACAGCAGCGTTGGTGCAATAAATTACTATTAGCAATGAGCATGTTTTCATCCTCAAGCCTGTGCTTTATATCAGTAATCACGGCATCATTACTGGTTGCGTTGTCCGTAGTGATTGCCAATGTTTTCGATGTAACGTCCCAATCATCAAAGCATTTAAAGAGCGTTTCGCTAATTACAACACCTGTGTGTGGTGCGGGAACCATTCTAAAGGCTATGACTAGCTTTTGGAGTTTCCAGTTTATATCGATAAAATGACAAGTAACAACCATGTAACCAAGAGACTGATTCGACGTCCACATATCGGTCGTATAGTTTAAACGTCCAGGTGCATTACTTACCATTGCATAAGCTTTCTCTTTAAGCTCTTCGGCGATTTCTATACAATCTCTATGAACCGTTTTTTCACTTACCACTTTATATTTTGGCTGTAAGCCATTAACAAACTTTATAAATCCTTCGTGCTTGACTATTCGAAATGGGTACGAATGTCTAATAATCATTTCTGCTATTTCATTTTGACTTTTTTCTTGGCAAAACTTATAATTTACAAGACCCGCCGCGGATAATTGCAACGTTTGCTGAGATTCATTTATCTTCAAATGTTTTTTACATTTTGTATTTTTCAAGTGACAGATTAATGAGCTAGTTCCAGTTGTATTATCGTGTTTTAAACTATTTCCACAGTATGAGCATGTCGCATAATTTTCTAAATTATATGAATAATATTAACTAATTCACCAAATTAAAAACTATAACATCGTAAAGCAAACATTTTACCCCTTTGAGGATTATTCTTAAAATGTCCTTCTTTAAAAACCCATGATTCTGAATTGTTTCTTTTATGTTTTTTATAAATTTCTGTTTCTTTAGGACTTTCGTTAGTTACTTCAGGACTTTCATTAGTTACTTCAGGACTTTCGTTAGTTACTTCAGGATTTTCAGTTATTTCAAAGTTCTCATTATTTGCAGTTATCTCGGGACTTTCGTCTTCACTTACGGCAGAATAGATGCTTTGTATTTCTAATAATAGATTAGTTGTCTAATTAAAATAGACAATATCTAACTTCTTTCGATCAAAATGATGCCGACATACCATAGTCCATCTTCTATAATATGGTTTGAACGACCTATTTTTAATACTTTCAAGCCACGTAGCCTAAAAAAAAAGAACCAAATATTTTAACTTAAATCTAAATATGGGTCTCTTCTTAATAACTCTTCTCAATCGTGTACCTTTTGGTTCCAATACATATAAAGAAATCCTTTTATAAATACTTTGTCTAGTTTTAAAGTACAGTAAAGAACTTTCCATATAATAATCCGTTTACTCAAACTTACCTAGATTTTTTTTTTACGCATGTACATACACATGTCGGTTACTAAACACACTTTATTTAGCAAATATGATTATCTTGTGTTACTGCATATATCTGCAGGTCAATCGACCAAAAAAAGTGGACTTTTTTATCAATCATCAAATAAAAGTAAAACAGATTAATAAATAATCATATGGCCCATTGGGCCTAACTGGGTATTCTCACAAAGCCCAAGCCCGGTCCAGTATTTTTGTGGGTCAAACCCAAGCCCGGCCCACAAGTTAATGGGCTCAAAAATATGGGCCCAAACTGGGCCCAAGCCCGGCCCGGCCCAGAAATTTCCGGGTTAGCCCGGCCCATGCCGTACCCTACTTCAAATCATCTCATTCACTTAATTTATTCTACAAATATAAAGACCTTTGTTTATCAACGAAATTAAAAGCAGTAAAATAAGTTCTCAGACTATAAACATAATTCCTATTTCCAATCTCTTCAAATCATTTTGTTCACATTAATTTATCGGTATACATAAAGAACATTTTATCAATCAATGAAATCAAAAGCAGCAAAACAAATTCACAAACTAAGAATATTAATACTTACCATAACATAGAACTTTTCAAGTCGGTTCATTTACATTAATCAACAACTCAACGTTTTTATATAACCAAAGGACATGCAACAAAGTCCAACGGAAAATTCTCAAGAACCACGACTCCGAGGGCCAGAGGACGTGAAAGCATATCGATGAAAAGTACCTCGTAAAAGACTCCAAAATTGGCAATTCCAAAATTAAAGGACGCAAAAACACACTAGTGATAAAGAATCAAAAACATCTAACGATGACGATTTCAGCAACGACGACTCCAATAACAACGATTTTAACGGCGAAACCACCTAAAGCAAGATGACTAAGTATAAACAGTAACATAATACAGTACATTATAATTTTTAATAACGAATAGCAATTAATTTTATTAAAATTCAACCTTTCAAATATGTTATAATGTGATTCCAAAATATTTATTCGTTCGTAGGAACTATTAAAACTGAATTATACAGAAATGAGAATAGATTCTAATTCGATTAATAATTAAAACGATTATTATAGAACTAATTTCAACCCTAACCTTTAGTACTTCATTTTATAAATAATCATATATCTACAGGTTAAAAAAATAAATATTATTTACATTCTCAAAAAAAAAAAAAAAAATTCAAAAGATAAATAACATAACTTGAGTGCTTTTCTTTTTTGCTAAATAATCACCACTTTCATAGACTAAAAAAAATGATTAAATTAATGTTCAATCCTTGTATGAATCAAAAAAAAATTTAAAGAAATAATGTATAACTTAGCGTATCTTGAATACTTTAATTTCACAAATTCAATTTTTCAGGAACTCGTCTAAAATCATGAGCTAAGGACTTATGCCGGTCTCCGATTCCTAGTTATATAAGCGTATATTTGTTTGGTGGAAACAAATTTTAAGTGGATTCAGAATGTTCTAGTTAAATTACGTATAATCTAAAGTACAAATTTAATTAAATATTAAATTCTGTTTTTACTTACAAAGCAACATGTTAAATGCCTTAAATTTATATTGTAAAAAATATTTGAATAGTACTAGTATTTATAATAACAAATAAAATATAGACTTTTAAGGTTCCAACTTATACCACAATATATAGACATCTTTGAGAGGAGATGCCCATCAAGCTTTGTTAGAAGCAAGAACAGACAACTCCCTACGCAGGAAACTATAGGCATTGTGGTCGAACTCAGCTTTTTCAGCTTAAAGAAGGTACATAACCGATTCCTCATCTAGAATCAGTAGATTTTAAGCTGTGTGTTTTAAAAAGCTGTAAGAAGCATAAACAATTTAAAATCTATTACTAAAAAAAAAAAAAAAAACTTGAATGAACATAAGGATATAAAGATAAAAGTAAGGTTATATAAATCAACGCGTTATTGATTTACAATCAAGGTTGAGACGCGTGTATTTATTCCTTCACGCAATTTATTGGATATTGCTCTGATGATCCTAACGTGATCAAACTGACCAATCTTTTTTAAACGTCTATTCATGCACTTACGGTACACAAGATTTTCATGTGGGAAAGAAAAGATTATCAAAACTTTCTTTAGCAACTTGCATTTGAACTTGAAGAAATGAAATTCTCCGTTTAACTATTTTTATGAAGATTATTAAGTATTAGCATATTATTCTTTTGCACTTACAAATCACTTTTATTTTACTTTAAAGCATTTAGATTTTTGTGAATATAAAAATTGCGTAACTAAAAGAGGATTAAACGGTTTATTGTGCTATAAAATTTTTAGATGTGGTGCTTTTATAGCAATAATGTAAAATAAGGTAATATATATCAGATATTGTATTGACTGTATCAACTATAATATTAGAATATAGATAAAAGATCGGGTTAATTTTTATCATTGCTTGTATCGTTATAATATAATTTACAATAAAAAAATTATTTCGAATGTTTCAAGTAAAACATTAGGAAAGCCGAATTAATTATGTGATCTAATTTAGGGCCTTCACCCAAATTTTTGATGCTATTGCAAATATACGCGAAAGGTTATTATCGTATTTAAATAAATTAAAAAACATTAGCAAAACATATTTAATGATCATCTGATGTAACAACAAATAAAAAGAGCTTCTGCCAGTTATCTTTCAATCACATAAACAAACTTGTGGGTATCTTGTATAACTTGATAGCTGCGTGATGTCATTGCGCAAAACCAAGATTGGAAATTTGGTAAAAAAAAACATGAAAAGTTAATTTTTCGTTTGCATAACTTGCCGACCCAATTTCCAAAAAAAAAATTTTTTTTTTTTTTTAAAAAAAAATCTTTTTGTGCCAATTATCCCATTTTTACCATTTAATTTTTTTCTCCGGTGTCATTCGATGATGACCTAAAATTTCCGGAATTACCCGATAAATCCGATAAAACAAATACAAAATTTTTTGATTCCATATTTCACAAAACGAAAAATTAACTTTGCTTATATGTGAACATGAGCTTATTAATTTATTGTAGATTAAAAAAAAAAAAAACCGACCCCGATTGGAATTTTGGAATACCATGCTATCAAAACGAAAAATTAACTTTGCGTGGCCTTAGAGTGTTGCAAAGGGGAAAACATGTAAATAATAATTAAATTTATCACTATGCCGAACTCAATAAAATCCAATACTCTGGCTTAAATTAAAAATTCTAAAATTAATTAAAAAGTACCAACCGTTTTTTATCACCCAACCTTAAACCTATTAAAGACAATTACATCATATACCAAATCATAAAATTAAATATTGAAGCAAAGCTTACAAACCTAGAACATAAATACTTAAATTATCTCAGTCGCATGAATGAATCATTCAGCTTCTGGAAATAAAGATTAAACTGTGGAATTAAAATCAGCAAGTTCACAAATCAAGAACATAAATACTTATTTCCCTTTACGTAATGTCCATTAACTCATTTCATACGCATTAATCATTTATTTGGCCTGCAACAAGAATAAGGAATGTTAATTAATCGACGGAAATAAAACAGCAAATTAGGGTCAAAATCAGACCATTACCTTCATACAATACTTTTCACTTCATTTTATTCGTATTAATCAATTTTTTCGGACTGCAAGTATAAAGGGGCACTTATTAATCGATGGAATTAAAAGCAGCAAAGTTTCCAAATCACGAAACACCAATGCCTATTTTCCTTTAAGTAATTCCCTTCAATGACATCATCCGAATTATGAAGTAAATAGTTTCCCTTTAAAGATGAAAGTTGTTGCGTGATATCCAATTGTGAACCAGCAATGTTCAACTTGGAACTTCTAAAAGAACCCAGTAATGGTTCAATTTAGGCTCAATGATATGTTTTTAATATTGCGTTTATTCCTTCATTACTGACTCGAGTCTTTTGACTAGTTGAATATCTGCATCCATTGTTACGGTCTTGTCGGTTACTGTGCAGAAGGTTTCCAAATGCAATACTGAATCACGACATGCTTCATCCATAAAAGATGGATTTTTTTCATTTAGAGTTTATTCGATGAAAAACAAATTCAGAATATATAGTAGGTTACCCTTCCGATTCTTTAGAAAAATTCATCTACTTATTCAGTAGAGCATCACTAATAAAATTCTATAAAATCTTATGATTCACAAAATTTTACTAATTATTTCTAACTTAATGCACTAAGTAAACTTGTTCAGCACCTAAACTGAATGAACGAAGTTTTTCCTTTGTATTTTCATCAATAATCTGAGTGGCAATAAAGTCTGACTTATGCATTGATCACTCTGTATTGCGAGACTAATTCATGTAAATTATTTTCCAGTAAAATAAATCGATTCATGTCTTGGGTCAAGTTTTGCAGAAACTTTATATGATATCAAAATTAATATATTTATGAATATAAACATATACATTAATAAAACAAATTCGCTACCTGTTGTCAGACTAAATTGTTGTCACCTATCAATGCTTCATTGATCCATTTGAAGCGCATCAATTCCATTTGGCGATGTTGTAACTATCTTTCTACTTGAGTTTTTTGAAAATTTTATCTTGAAAAATAGAAAAATAAATAAATAAATAAATTATTGAGATATAGAAATAAAATTTGCAAATAAATAAAAAATTACTACCATTTTGATCCAATTCATTTTACACCGAAGGAAAGAATACTGTTTGAAGTTGAGTTTTTGATCATCAGATACAAGACTTTGTGCGATAAGATTATTTATGGGTGATAAATTATCAAACATTAGCCTGATATCATCATCGCCAGTACTGACTAAGGACCTTATATGATCAATTGTGGTACGTGTATAAGGTTTTTATACATGGTTGAAAAATTCAGAAATCCACCGCCATAACCATTGATGTTAGCCAGATGGTGTTTAGACGATGTTTGCCATTTTCTTTATAATAATCGTCACATACCAACAAACACAAACCAAAACCTGATAGAAATATCAATGTAAATATTAACAAGAAATTAATAATAAACTCCAACTTAAGCCCACATTGAGCCTATGAACAATAAAGTTATTAATAGAATGGTCTTTAATTAAATCTCCTTACCATCTTTAGATGAACTGTGTTCTTTAGTTCTTTAAAAGCGTCTATTTAAATTAATTTTAAGAATTAATCTAATTAAATTGATATGTATACGCGTAGGCCTCCGCATGGGCTGGATAGGGCCGGGTAATAGCAATACCCTAGCCCTACCCGTTTGTGTAAGGGCTTAACTTTTGAGCCCTTACCCTTACCTTAGGGCCCAAAACCTAATACCCTAGCCCGGCCTATCAGGCCCACAGGTACCCATGAACTACCCGTGGGCCTAAATTTACCTATGTGAAATTATAAGTGCAATAATAAACGAAATTCCGAAACTATGCCAAAATTCTGAAACTAAGTTTATATTAATTATGCTGCCCTTCCGAAACTATTTTTACAGAGTGTCACGATAATTCTTGGGAAGTACGTCATAATTGCATGGTGGGAAAATGGTGTATACAAATACTAGCCTCTGATCGGGTATAGCCTTAAATGGATGGTATCATGATTTAATTTCGCCCGTTTATATCAAGTTGCTTTAACGCTTTTGATTAGTTATACAAACCGTGGTCAAAATGTTAAGACTAATATATCGATGAGCAAGTTATAATCAGCAAAATCATGAAATTTAACAATTATTTTATCACGATATTATTCTCATATTAACACTTTTTTATTAGCCATTACAGTATGAAGATACATGATGGGGTAGTGTTCCCTAACGACTCTATGTACGCATGAATACATGACAAAGCATAATTGAGAATCACTAATGCTAAGGTGTGGCATATTCACCTATAAAACTATCACTGACAACATCAAGGGTTCCGGTCACAAATCCACCTTTTTCTAAATATCCTAATTTGATACTTTCTTTTGCTAATTGGTTGATAGTATAACCTTCAGCAACTATAGCGGCTCCAATGGGAATAGAGAGAGGACCTGTGGCAAAGACGGCTGCTCCCACTGCAGCATCTCCAGCAACTTTGCAAACTTTACTCCAGAAACCCAATTTAGTCATGAGATTGTAAGAGAAACGAAGAGAGCAGTTAAACTAAAAAAAAAGAAAAAATATTACAAAAAATTAGAGAGGTCCCACGAATATAAATAGCAACAGCTAACTTATTTCTTTGTATAAAAAAATCTTTGAAAAGAACTTATAAGAAACTTATCATTATTGACCAGGATGGCAAAGAGACTATGTTTTATTCAATGCTAAATAAAGTAGTGAGTTAGAGCCCATGCTTATGGTGCGGCGCATTCAACCTGTTACATACAACATCAAAATTTTTTTTTTATAATAGCGAGTTCAAACACCTTATAGTGCGGCGTCTCCAACTTGGTACACACGACAACATAAAGTAATGGGTTCGAGCCCACGCCATAATGCGGCACATTTAACTCATTACGCATAACAACAAGTAGGGCACTGGGTGCAATAAATGAGAGAGGGCGGGAGGGCTGGGTGCCAACTTATAATTGGGCATTGAAGACAAGAGTTAAAGTAAAAAAGCACTAAGATTCACATATACTCTCATGTATCTTTATAATCTCTGTCGTACTATAATCTCTATTACATGCAGCTCTATAATCTCTGTTGCATAATCAAATGCTATTACCTTTTTCATATATGCCTCAATTTTCATATAACTACAAATCAGGTTATCCTCATGATAATAACTCCTAGCAACGCATAGTACTAGTGGTTTTTTATGACTAATAAAATTTTTGACATAACAAACAAGCACTCCCAAATTATTTTTATCTTAAAAGAACCTTAAAGGTATTATCTGGAATTCTAAAGAAAAAAATTCGATTTTGTAAATAAACTAAGTTCGTGGGCAGCATCATTAACCTAAAGTACTATAGTATGAGATGCGAATGTAATTTAGTATATAAGTACATATATTATTATGTCTTAATAATAAACAGAGCTTACATCTATATAACTAATGAGTACCCGGAGTAGGGTAATGGGTAATACCCTAGCCCTACTCGTTTGTGTAAGGGCCGCACATTTAAGCCCTTACCCTTACCCTAGGGCTTAGAAATCAGTGCTCTAGCCCGGCCTTCATAGTACTACCCGTGGGTACCTATGGCCTACCCGGCTCATGTGGAGGCCTATATACGGTTGATAATTCTAGTTAAAATGTGAAATTATTTGAATCTTAAGCAACGTATCTCCCAAACATAGTTTGTCAAATTCGACAATCAACAAATGAACAGTTTGAGAAATTCATTCTCTAGATGCATGTTGTGAAGGACCCCGAGTACCCAACCATATATTATATATAAATATTTATTTCATATTTTTTATTATTATTATATTCGAAGATCTCCTATAATGTTGTTAGCCGAAATTGTTTTATGCTTGTAGAAATATTTCGACATTTGATATTTAGGCTGCCGAAATGTCTAAATATTATCGAAATCCTCAATTATGCCGAAATGTCTAAATAATGTCGAAATGTCTAAATAATGTCGAAATGTCTAAATTAAAAAATAATATGAAAAAACATATAGTAATAGGTTTGCTATCCAAACAAGCTCTAGCGTTAATACTTTAACATCAATACCTCTAGTCTAGGACTAAAGTCTAGGACTAATTATTTGAACCCATACCAATCAACTCCGCATAACTACTGACCTCTCAGTTATAAAGTTTTCTAAACCCCAAGGTCCAAAACTACATGAAAACACAAGCATAAAAAAGATGTCTAACATATGCCCATATAGCTAAAGAGAATCAGGCGTCATCCTGCAGCATCTGTTTCAGGTCCCTGCACTACCATTGCAGCTGCAGAACTGTATGTAAATATCACGAAGTAGGGATGCGAATCGATTCTAAAAATCAAAATCGATGATCGAAACCTCAATCGTTTTAGAATCGATGATCGAATTCTATATCTTTATAGTTATTTCTTGTATTGAGTGCCTGATTAGATTCTATTTTTTATTATTTAATACTGTAAGTTATTAGGTTTTACAAATAATATGAAGCAATGTACAAAGTTTTTTGGTTGTTTTAAAGTCATACCAGAGCTTATTACACTTTGCAAAAATGTGTGATCTCTGCAGATCATGGTGTCACGAGACATCAGCCAATTTTTTTATTCTTGAAGAATTTTAATGATTTCGAATAAACATAGATGTTTTTGATGAAAATGATGATCAATAGGAATTAAAATTTTCCGCCATCATCACCATGTAAATCACAGGGTCACACTTTTTTGCAAAGCGCTATAATTAAATAGAATCTTACATTTAGTCATATAGTATTATATTTAGTCAACTATTTAGACATTTAGTCACATAGTATTTATTTAGTCAACTATTTAGACATTTAGGCAAATTTAGACTTTTGACATTTCGAAAAAAAAATAATGCCATGTCGAAATATATTTAGATACTATTTGCCTAAATAGTTGACTAAATTAAGTATTTCGACTAGCAACATTAATCCTCTATAACGAAAAGTTCAATTACTAATATACTTATAGAATAGTAAAGACCTAAAAATAGAATCGAGCCTTACCATACTTGTAGTTCGTGACATCTTTCTGTATTTTTTATGCTGTACTTTTTGAACTGTACTTTATATACTTTTCGCACTGAACTTTCTACACGATTTGCACCTTCCTGAACTTTTCAGCCTTCCTGTATAATTCTACCGAACTTTTTGCTCTTACTGAATATTATATACTTTTCAAGCTTTTTAACTTTACTGAATTTTATATACATTCCAAACTTTTCGAACTTGGCTATTATCTATCTTTGTAAATCAAAGCCAGTTCAAATTATGTTGTAATTAAGTAGCTGAAAAGTATAAAAGCATTACCTCTGTCCCTTCAATAAAAAAAAACAACTCAGTATGAGTCAAACTTGGTTGAGTAATAACCTTCAAAATTAGAGTAGAAGTGTTAAGCTCTAAGTAGCTATCTTTTTGCCCAAAATTCCACTCATAAATTTAATGAAACAGAATTTACCTTGAATCGTATAATAAAATAATTCAACCTTAGACCCCTGAGTTGATAGTGCAGTGGTTGGCACTCCGGGGTCGCATTCGCAAGATCACCAGTTCAAGTCTAACGGGAGATGAAAACTGTACTAGGGCTATGAATGGAAGGATCTGTGAGAGGAATTTCCGTTTACGACAGTGGACTACGACAAAATAAGTAAGGTTGTATAACACAGCCACATGGTCTAATGACACCAGAAAAGGATAAATTCGACAACAAAAATCAATAAAATTGAGGCTTCCCGATTAGGAAAATACATATGGGGCATCTAATGATACTATACCAAAAATAGAAAGTGTTCCTGGGGTAGACGAAAAACGGCCAAACCTATAAAGTGACCAGGCGGAATAGTAGTTCCTTAAAGCTATCTACAATCCGAGAAGGTACAGGGCACCGGCATGGTAGGCCTGCTGGAGTCAGCTGGTTAAAATGGACGATTGGAGTGTAATATAGTATAGTTAGAGAACCACATGTAAAATGTAATGTAATATCGACCTAAAATTTGATCTAAATAAATTGCGTCACATGATGTCCTCAGGTAAATGCTACCTTGGGGTTAAAAAAAATAAAAATAAAAATAATTCAACCTTCATTTCAATCGTTATAATCTTTGTCCCTGCGACTATCGATAAACTTGAATTCAATGTTACTAATCAAAGAGTAAAAAGAATTAGTAACTTATCAATTACTCCTATTTATAAGAGACCATCGGTGAAATACATTGATTACCACATTTATCAAACAGTACCTGATCCCCGTGATTTCGTATTCGATCGAACCGCGTGCTTTCAATCCTTGCGACTCTACATATTATTATGTGGCGCATAATATGTGAAAGTTTTCTTTATGAAACCGCATCCGCTCATTTTCACGCAGCATATGAACAAAAATTGATTGGTTAAATAACTAAACCAGGTTGTCCATCTGACTGTAATCGCCTGATTTGCATACTTTTTGAATTTTTATTGCTAATAACTCAAAATTCACATAATTCAGATTTGTCACATACATAATTTAGCTAACTTCGCATCATAATCCTGGATATCCTAATTGTTGAATGATCTTCGATCCTGTGATGTCACGAGACATCGTTAGCGCTTAGAAATAATTGTTAGTGCTTGGTGTTACTCTAAATTACTTTTCTGGTAAAATTTAGTTGTATTAACATTTATTTTTGGTAATTGATTTTTTTGACTTAACTTTTTGGAAATTTTAGGTTTCACAAATTTCAACCAATTGTAGTCTATACTCTATTCTTGCGCTTGCGCTTGCACTTTGCAATTGCACTTGTGCTTGCGTAAAAGCAGTGCATGCGAAGCGCTGCACAAGCTCAAGCACTCTCAAAATTTTTCGCTTATCGAACATTGGTTGTATATATAGAATAAATTGCAATTAAAAAGGAGGTCCAATGTTTCTAAAATACACGAATAAAATAATGCATATCTTAATTACTAACCTTAATTGGTAAAAAATATAAAATAAGTGCAAATAAATAACAATTATAAAGGAAATCCATTATTATTAAAATGCATAAATAAATTAACAAAAATATTGTATAATTACCAAATATAAAACTACTACCTAACCTTTTATATATAAAAATTAATTATTATATTTAGTATAAAAAGCTCAATAATCGATAAAAATGCCATTTATTCATATAAATGTACTATTTTTTTCACTTATTGATATTTAAAACATGCACGCTTCATGAACATTAACACTATGAAATTATCAAAAGTAGGGGATGGCTAAAGCCAGGTGCGTTTATATGTTTTTGATTATTTAATTAAAATTAGGGGGTAAGGGTTAGTTAGGGGTTAGGGTTAGGGCTTGACTTATAAGTAAAATTGTCTTCCCGACATTTTTTATTAATGCTCCTATACAGGTTTAGACACTCATTTTTTGTATTTTCAGCATTTTTTACTTTTTTCTTTGTTTTTGTCTTGTCAGGCTGATCCGTAAAGATCAAATTTTACGATTTGATTGGCTTTATATCACGTGAACGCACCTGGCTTTAGACAGCTCCCAAAAGTAGAGGTTCAATCCATTGACAGCCAGTGTTATATTATTTTTCTTTTGTGTAATTCTGCCTTGTACATAGTTAGGGTATTTTGCCCTGAACAATGTTTTCTTTTTAGGTAGTAGTTTCGGACCCCATATCTAAGTTCTGGGCCACGAATAATGGTTTGGAACTATAGATCCTGGTCTAGTTCGAAGCTTAAGATAGTGATC
This sequence comes from Gigaspora rosea, assembly GCA_003550325.1. NCBI lineage: Eukaryota > Fungi > Glomeromycota > Glomeromycetes > Diversisporales > Gigasporaceae > Gigaspora > Gigaspora rosea. Next base: position 113,632 of record QKWP01001612.1, read on the forward strand.
TTGAACTGTTATAAATTAAAAATGTATAAATACAATGCTTGAGTAAATAAAAAGAATAATTCATTTAGCTCACACAAAACAATTTCGTAGTTATCACCAATAAACAATAACCCCATCTAACTTTAAAAATTTTATTTATCCCAATTTAGCATAAACATATACCATTCTACTTTGCATCTGGAATTTCAGCCAATTCTGAATCAGCCATCCAGCCCAAATTCAGATTAAGATTGTTAACCTTAAACTTCGCAGCACATACATAACTATTCTCACACTCTTAAGACCTACTCATTGTTATAGGGATTGGAACTGTTTAACCATAAAAATTGCTCTATAGTTCTAGATTAGTTGTGAGCCAGAATTATTTTAATGCCAGCCAAATTAAATGATTAAAGAATTAAAATGATTAAGAAAAATTTTAAACGGTTCCAATCCCTACATTGTTATACTAAATGCACTCAGATATCTGAATTAAAAAAACAGATATCCAGTGTTATACTCAATTTTTTTGTTTTATTTTTTTTATCATTTTCTTTATTTTTTGAATTTCTTATTTTGATATAGTTTGTGATACAATTAGGTGATTAAAGCTTCAATTGAGTGATTGAATTTCAAGTGAGTGATTAAAACTCCAATCAAATGATTAAAGCTTCAATCGTGAGATTGAAGCTCCAAGTGGGTGATTAAGGGTAGAGGGTATGTAGATCATTTCTATTAATAAACGAGTTACTAAAAATTTTATATTTAATAATAAAGAAAATTTTTATTAAGTAACTATATTAAATTTTTAAATAAAATTGTAGAGGAGGTTTTTCTGATTCTAACGGTGGTCGAATCATTAAAATTGGCCCTGTAGAACATAAGATATAGTTGTTTTTATCTTCGCGACCCTATTTTACTTATTGTTTACATGTGATTTGATTGGCCATTTGTGATCGCCCCCGCAGAAGTTGATACTATAAAAACTTTATCAAATTTCATTCAAAATTAATAAAATTTTTAGGATATGTGCAATTTTTTATTACGAACAAGTTTACTTAGTACAAAAATCAATTTATATAGTAAAAAATTAATTTTTATATGTAGCAACTTTTAAATTCGCATTAAAAATATTTTTTATCACTTGTTTACTAATAGAAATGATCTACATACCCTCTACCCTTAAACTCTAATCGAGAGATTGAAGCTCCAATAGGAATTGGAACTGTTTAACTGTTTAAAAATTGCTCTATAGTTCTGGTCAAATTATGTTGGTCGTGAGCCAGAATTATTTTAATGCTGGCCAAATTAAATGGTTAAACAGTTAAACAATTAAATGGTTAGAAAAAATTTTAGGTGGTTCCAATCCATAAGTTCCAAGCGAAGGATTAAAAATCCCACAGGAATTAAAGATATATAAGGGTGTAGTTTTAGTCTGCGAAGGAAAGAAAGATTATTAAAACAACTGTGAATAGTATTTAGTATTATTATAATAATCTGATGTATAAATTTTTCTAATAAAGAGAAACCTATAACCTGTAATTATGTGTGTTAGTTTATTGATTTAAACCATTTAACCTTAACCACTACTTGTTCACGATCAAAGCTAAATTGGTCCAAAACCCTATAAGCTTTCCCATTGGTTTAACACTAGATATAGCTTATCAGATAAATGGATGAAGAATTGATCTGAATTGAAACTCTACTCTTAACAAATTACTTAAAGACCAGAAAACAAAACTGAAAAAACCAAAATACAAAGAGCCTATTCATACCCATAATCGTGATTATTTTATTAATGCTTAACATTACATCACGAATTTCAAAATTAGTCAGAACCCAATCACTTAAGATTAAACCAAAATTCCAGCAAAAACTATTAGAACGAGATCAAATTTCATTATTACACTAAAACGAAAAAGAATTGCAACACATTAAAATAGGAATCAAAAGTTAAGTTACATATTAGCATTTTAGAATGACAACAAAAAAAAAATATAGGTAACTAAACTCCCAGCGAATGGGCAGGCGCATGACTTGTTAAGAATCTTAACTGATATAGTGACACGTGACCCAGAATCAAGCAGTAGAATCGAACTACAGATCAAGAAGGCATATTAATATTAGAAGTAACCGACCATTGGATTAACAACACCCCCTGCAAGTAAAGAAGACTTATCTAACATTGGCATTGACTTGTACGTATTAGGTGCTATTCAATTTTCACAAAGTCGCTTGAATGATTCACTCTAGGTGTAAATATAGTAAGGCCGGACCAAGTTGATTATGTGTTTTACATTACCCCCCCCCCCATAGTAAAAAAAATTTAGGTAAATATACACAGGGCTACGGGAAAATTTTTATACAGTCACAAACAAACAATTCAGAAAAAATTTTACTATGTGAACCACCCCTCTCCTGGAGGGGAGTAATGTAAAACACATAATCAACTTGGTCTGGCCTAATTAGAAATTTATGCAAAAAATGTATTGTACTTATTTAAAATACATTAATAGATTACTATAGACTTTGCCATGTAATGAGATTCCGGATGCTTCATTCCCCAAGAATTGAAAGTGTTTGTAGATAGACTATGCAATATTTTGGTAAAAGGTTCAAAAGCTTTCGGTGAACCATGTATTAAAAGAAATATCTTTACAATATTAAGTTAACGAAATTATGTCGTATGCTATAAATTATCCACTAAATAAATAAATTATAGAAATAAAGCGATTAGCTATTTACATTGTAGCAACCATATGTAAAAAAAAAAATAATAATAATAAAAAAAAAAAGGACGCATAAACTTACCAGTTATCATTTGAACATGATTATAAATAGACAATAAATTATTACGTATGTTAAAAATGACAATTTATCGAGAGTAGAGATTCATTAATAAAAACCTGAAAATAATGCTAAATCCGACATGATTGAACACATCAAATATGTCATTTTGACTTCCTAATCAATTTGATTATGAATGAATGAGGTTCTCGCATTTAGATCATATTATGATTTGACTCTGGTGTTCAGATAATTCCACTTGCTGATTATATAAATTCATAATGTTTGCATATACGCTTGAAAACTTTAAGAAACTCAGACAGTAAATTTGAAAGATGTTCTTTGATTATTCTCAATAGGAACCCTAAGTTCAACTAAAAATGTATGAATTATTGTATATTCTTGTAAATTCTGCAGAAAATTACAAATTTGTACAAAATCTTACCAATTCTCAAAATTATCAATTCTAAATTTTCTTCAATTTCCATAATTTGTTTTTCCAGTCTTCAGACATCTTTTAATACCAAGTAATATAATTAAAATTTCTTTATTTTCTCGCAAAACTCCAAAAACATTTTCGCATGCGATCCTGAAGACACACTCTACTCCAGTAACACCAAGAACTTATCTCGGAGACTCGAAGTTTTTTCCATTTTTCAAAGCATAAGTTATAATCAATATGAATAACTTCCCGCACTCAAAGTCTATCATAATATTGGTTAAATAACAATCTTCCAACCAATTATATAGCCGATAACAGACATAACTGCAAGCGAATGTGACATAGAAGTGATTTTAATCCACCACACTTTTGGACATGACATGATGCCTAAATATCCTTCTCCAGTATATCTGAAGGTGTTTCTGATACTCAAGAAATACTGAATTGAGAACAGAGAGAGGCTAGTTACGTCTCTAAATAGATGCAGGTCAACCTCTTTTTTTTCAGTGTTGTTTTATAAAACCTTGGCAAAATGTTCTCAATGTTGCCATTTATTGTTAAGTCAAATATTTGAGTGGCAATTTTTTTTTTACCAATTGGATCATTTCTGAATGGCTTATTAAAGGAAATTACTGCATAATTACGTGCACACCACTCCGAGCATGCGTCTGTTTATCTCGTTTGAGCAAATCACTAGTAATCTGTAATAGTTGCATAATTCGTTCATCAAGATGAAGATCTTCATGGTCCTTGAAAAGATAACCATACTACCGCTCATCTGACCAATTTTTTGGGCTTAATTTTTGTAAGTAAATAATAAAATTTTCATCAAACGACTGAATTGTCACCGTATCTGTATGATATGGTACACCAGGCATAGCAATTGCAGGAGATTTGATTGTTCGCAGAAATGGACTAACATTAATAAACTTTAACAAACGATTTGACATTAATTTCTTCGACAAATCTTTGTGGACCTGAAAAAAATTTTACAAATTTCCAGATAATGTAAGCAAATCTAAGTAATTCCAAAATCTTTATAATAATTTACGTACATTGCGCAAAAGATCCCAGCCCTATTTATAGTATTCCCACGAAAATAGAGTACATAGAATTTCCAGAGCTTCATGAATACGATTACCAAAAATCTGACAGAATAATTTCTCATATTGTACAATCGACAATAGACAAAATTACTAGTTTCATAATATCATTATTTCTTTCAGAATTTTTGTTTCGTTGTTCGGATGAAAGGTTGAGATTGTCGTTTATTCTCTCGAATTCGTGTCAAGTTTGTGAAATCGTCTGCTGAAGTCAAGTTGTAAGCCACTTATTTTATTAAGCCAAAGTTCTTCCTATAAAATTGTAATGCGTTGACTGGATTAGAGTAGTAATACCGGTAGAAAAATTTTGTAAATTTTGTGACGACTGGATTAGATTAGAATACTGGTAGCATAAGTGATACAACAATTTCTATAGCTATTACAAGTGAAGACGTAACCGATTCCTTCTCCAGAACCAGTAGACCTTTACCAAAAAATTTTGTAACGACTAGATTAGGTAGTAATACCGGTAGAAAAATTTGTAAATTTTGTGACGATCTAGAATACCAGTAGCATAAGTGATACAACAATTTCTACAGCCATTACAAGTGAAGACGTAACCGATTCCTTCTCCAGAACCTGTAGACCTTCACCAAAAAATTTTGTAACGACTGGATTAGAGTAGTAATACCGGTAGAAAAATTTTGTAAATTTTGTGACGACCTAGAATACCGGTAGCATAACAATTTCTACAGCCATTACAAGTGAAGACATAACCGATTCCTTCTCCAGAACCTGTAGACCTTCACCAAAAAATTTTGTAACGACTGGATTAGAGTAGTAATACCGGTAGAAAAATTTTGTAAATTTTGTGACGACCTAGAATACCGGTAGCATAACAATTTCTACAGCCATTACAAGTGAAGACATAACCGATTCCTTCTCCAGAACCTGTAGACCTTCACCAAAAAATTTTGTAACGACTGGATTAGAGTAGTAATACCGGTAGAAAAATTTTGTAAATTTTGTGATGACCTAGAATACCGGTAGCATAACAATTTCTACAGCCATTACAAGTGAAGACATAACCGATTCCTTCTCCAGAACCTGTAGACCTTCACCAAAAAATTTTGTAACGACTGGATTAGAGTAGTAATACCGGTAGAAAAATTTTGTAAATTTTGTGACGACCTAGAATACCGGTAGTATAAGTGATACAACAATTTCTACAGCCATTACAAGTGAAGACGTAACCGATTCCTTCTCCAGGCCTTCACCAAGAAATTTTGTAACGACTGGATTAGAGTAGTAATACCGGTAGCATAAGCGAAACAAAGTTTCTAAGGCTTTTACAAAAAAACCTTCACTGAAATATTGAATTGAATACTGGTAGCATGAGTGACACGAAAATTTCTACAGCTGTTACGAAGGAAGACGTAACCGATTCCTTCTCCAGAACCAGCAGACCTTCACCGAAAAATTTTGTGACGACTGAATTATATTATATACCGGTAGCATGAATGACACGAAAATTTCTATGCCAGTTACGAAGTAGATGTCGACTAGATTAGATTAGCATGAGTGACACAAAATTTCTACAGTTGTTACGAAGAAGACGTAACTGATTCCTCTTCTAGAACCAGTAGACCTTCACCAGTAGTATACCGGTAGCATGAGCAAGACTTAACCGATTCCTTCTCCATTAGACCCTATAAAAAACTTTTGGCAAACAACACGAACGACACGAAGCTCCTAACAAATACGTGATGGAAAAATCGGAAAGAGTTTTTCTTTCTTCTAATTTTTATATATTTTTATCATTTTTTAAGAAATCAAATAGGTTTTTTTCTGATTTATATTGATTTATATCAAGTGATTTATTGTTTTTGTTACACCAAATTTGCCGATTATTGCAATGCAGATTCAGTAACATGACGTGGAATATGAAGAATTAACCAATCGGAGAACGTAAATTTTAATGTCCCGGACAGGGAAACGTAAAAATTGTGAAAAGATTAGAAAACAATAAAACCAATAAAACACAATTTGCATAGTACAAAAATTCGCAAATTTGGTGGTTAGTTATTTTAATTCACCAATCATTTATTTGTGTAATTTCCGTGCGAAAAACATTGTGATAGTGATTTATTATATTCTATTAATGTCTTTAAAAATTCATAGGCCAATATTAATCGGTGTAGGCTGTTCTACGCCTCCAAAACCCTTCCCAAACCTTAATTCTAACCCTAACGTGAAAAAGTTTGTGTTAAAAATTATATATATATAACGTAGAAACATCTTTAAACATAATGAAACATATTATAGGTGCCAAACCATCATAGATACATTTTTATAAATATGGTAAAATAAACACTATTGTAATTAAAATTAGACTAAATTTTATATCGCAATAAAAAACATTTTTTGCTATTACCCAAAACATATTTTCCCGTTACTCAAACCAATTTTTACGGGTCCCTGGTCCTGGATCAGCCCGACATCAGAACAAAAATACGTGGGTCTACTAAAGCCGTGTCCAATCACATGACATATGACCAATAAAATTGTTTATTTTGATCGACACCGAAGAAAAAAAAAGCGAAAAGAAAAACACAAAAAATACAAGAAACGAGTGTCTAAACCTATCTCAAGTCATTAACAAAAATGTCGGGAGGACAATTTTACTATATAGTACACTCTAACTCTAACCCTAGACCAAACATGGCATCAAAACGAAACCTACCCGAAACTAGTTTCGGAAGGGTTCTAATCTGAAACTAGTTTCGGATTTTTTTTAAAAAAATCGAAACTCCGAAATACGAAACCCCGAAACTATAATCTGAAACCCAAACCTATAATCCGAAACTCAGTTGAAGCCTTTAAAACTTATTATAAAGTTGATTTAATTTAATGAACCCAAAATGTAAAATTATTTTTGAATAAATTATAACATTATATAGAACATTTTTATTAATTATGTTTTTTTTTTACTGCCTCAGTTTGTTCGGGTTTTTTTAAAGCTGGTCAACTTTATTTTTAATGACATAACGTTATTACAAAATTCTAGGGCGATAGAAAAAATTTGCCAATGATGAATCAATAAATATTTTTTTTTTTTTTTAAATGTTAAAGGTGAGACCTTGCTTTTATCTTTATTAAATTTAATAGAAACTTTTTACAATACTGAAAGAAATTTCA
>QKWP01001613.1:5618-68866 GCA_003550325.1 Gigaspora rosea
TTTTTTTTTTTAACTAAAAGATTCTTTATTAATTAATTAAAAAAAAAAATACACATGTTGAACCGAAAATATAACCAAGAATTTCATCAGTGCGTAACCTAACCAGGTTGCAAAAAATCCCTTACCAAGCTTTTTAAAATTCTTTAATACAATTATCAATATCCTTATTTCCACACGTCTATCCTTGCGTGGTTTTCTGAGAATCACAAGTTTGATACCAAGCGTTAAATGTGTTATATCAGTTACAATTTGTACATTTTTTTTCTTTTAAGGTACCTACCGAAAAGATGACAAACTCGCAGAAGAAACCGCTAAAGCAACTATAAAGAATCAAAGAACGATAATAATAAAATTAAAAAAAACTGCCAGTATTCCAAAATAAGAAAAGAATAAAAAATAACTGAGTTACCGACTTTGTTACCTCTAATCCAAGGCTTCAACGATAGCTCCAATGATGACTCCAAGGTTTCAGCGACGGTTCCAACGACGGCTCCAAGGTTTTAACAACAGCTCTAACGACAACTTCAACGACGGCTCCAGTGACGACTTCTAAAGAGAGGAGAAAAAAAAACCTAGTTACTAATAAAAAAAACAGGCAAAAAAAGACAGGCGCAAAAAAAAATAAAAAAAAATAAACAATAATTATCAAAAGGATAATCATTATTTATATATGATTGCTAATCTCAAAAATGATTGGTCGATCATATAAGGGTCGCTATGGCGATGGGTCACCATTTTCTTTTTCCCAATATTAAATATTTTAATTTTGTATAAATATAAAAAATAATTCTTTTAACTTCTATTTTAAGCTAAGATTAATTAAAATTTTATTAATTATAAATTTTACTAACTTGTTATATATATATATTTTAGGTTAAAAATTATAATATTTTTCATATTTACTAGTATTTAGTTTATAAATTATACTAATTAAAATTTTTAAAATTTATAAAACTTTATTTTATATATAAAATATTATTAAAAACATTTTTGTCATAGAAATTATATATAGTTAGTATAATAAAAAAAATTAAAATTTAATAAAGATATAATTTAACTATATTGTTATAAGGGTTTAAGAATTCTGTGCACCTGCACGGTCATGTATCCCTTAATCGACCAATCAGAATCGATCATGTGAACACGTGATCTGTCGTTCGTATTCGACCAATAAAAAAATCTAAGTTCTTTATTAATGATTCAAAAAAAAAAAAAATAAAAAAATATATAATGCACAACTAACAAATCATATAAAAAATCCAAGTTCTTTATTATTCAAGATTTTTATTGATTCAAAAAAAACCCCCGTAACGCACAACTAACACACAACGCAATATAACCAACAACAAAACTACCAATAACATAACGATCCCGCCGGCTCTAATATCGATAACTTTAACGACGAAATCAGCCTAGACAAAGAAAAACATAGAAAACAAAAATGCACAAATGATTCACGATTCAAAAATGATGAACTTATAGACTCCAACAACGTCAAATAACTCTGAGAGCACAACTCTAACGACGAAATCAGCCCAGAAAAAGAAAATTAATTACAAAAAAAAAACTCAAACAACCCAAATGACGAACTTACACGACTCCGACTAATTTAATAACTCTAAAAACGATGACTCCAGTGACTAAATCGCCTGGAAAAAGAACATTAATAATTACAAAAAAAAAAAAAAAGTAACTCAAACGACTCAAACAATGAACTTACTCGACTCCAACGATGAAATCATGCTGGAAGAAGTAAAACGTTACCGACTCCAATAAAAACGCCAATAACTCTAATACCGTTGACGACTCCAACGACAAAATTAAGCTAAAAAAAAAAGGAACGTTAGGTAAGTCAAAAAAAAGAAAAAAAACTAAGTCCAAAAAAATAACACCTAAAAAAATGCAGAAGAAAAAAACCTGACAAAAAACTGAAAAATACATAAATAAAAACACCGGAAACACGCAAGATTAATCTACAAGAGCACCAGAAAAAACGCAAAGCCAACACACATAAGATTATTTTCCAAGTACCAGAAAAAAACGTAAAGCCAACATACACAAAAACGTCAGAGAAACAGCACGAGACTGTCAGAGAAACACACAAGACCACACCACGGGCGCACACAGAAACACACAATACCACTCTACAAGGACGCACACAGAACGCTGGAAATGCCGAAGAAACACATAAGACCACTTCAAAAAAACGTCGGAGAAGTTAAAGACACCGAACCTAAAAGAAAATCTAACGGTGGCACCAGTAGCAAAAAGGTGACAAACTAAAAAAAAAAAAAAAGATTAGTAACAGGCGAAAAAACGCAAAGCCAATACACATAAGATTATTCACCAAGAACCGGAAAAAAACGTAAAGCCAACATACACAAGAACGTCAGAGAAACAGCACGAGACTGTCAGAAAAACACGCAAGAACACACCACAGGCGCACACAGAAACACACAATACCACTCCACAAGGACGCACACAAGAATGTTGGAGATGCCGAAGAAAACGTAAGACTACTTCAAAAAAATGTCGGGGAAGATAAAGACACCGAACCTAAAAGAAAATCTAACGGTGGCACCAGTAGTGAAAAGGCGACAAACTAAAAAAAAAAAAGATTAGTAACAGGTGAAAAAACGCAAAGCCAACATACATAAGATTATTCCCCAAGAACCGGAAAAAAACGTAAAGCCAACATACACAAGAACGTCAGAGAAACAGCACGAGACTGTCAGAGAAACACGCAAGACCACACTACGGGCGCACACAGAAACACACAATACCACTCCACAAGGACGCATACAAGAACATTGTGGATGCCGAAGAAACACGTAAGACCACTTCAAAAAACGTCAGGGAAGATAAAGACCGAACCTAAAAGAAAATCTAACAGTGCACCAGTAGCGAAAAGGCGACAAACTAAAAAAAAAGATTAGTAACAGACAAACCATAAAAACAAATAAAAAAAAATAAAAAATAATGATTATGATAGATAATCATTGTTTATTTATAATGCATATAGGGATGCACAACCATGCAGGTGCACGGAAAACATTTTCCCTTGTTATAAATCTATAAATTGACAAAGAAAAATATTTAATTAAAATACAATTTATTTATTTTTTTAGCTTAATCTTATAATATATATTAGGGATTGGAACTGTTTAACTATTTAAAAATTGCTTTATAGTTTCGAGCAGAATTATGTTAGTTATGGGCCAGAATTATTTTAATGCTAGTCAAATTAAACAGTTAAATGGTTAAATGATTAAATGATTAAACAATTAAAAAAAAGTTTAGGCGGTTCCAATCCCTAATATATATATCCCCAAAACTATAGTTTAAAATAAAAATTATTAGATTAAATATTAACTATAAATTTTTTAAATTATAATAAAATATGTTATATATCAGAAGTAATAAGACTATCTATATTTTAGTTACAAATTTGTATGCTAAAATCAGTTTAAAAAGTAAATTCCAAAAAATTTTTTAATATATAAAACTTTACTTAAATTGGCTAGAATAATATTCAAGAACCCAGATTATATAGCATACTTCAAAAAAACAAGCTAACATAACTATATAATATAAACAAAAAAGGCACATATGCCAATAAAGTATGTAATTTTGACTGAACTCTTGGAGGCTGTTCTAATTAATCCAGTTTATACAACATATATTTAAAAGGACTCCGGACATCTTTCATATAGATCATAACTAAATTTTGGCTATTTTGTCTTAATTTGCAAAAAATAACAAATCTATATTTACTTAAATAACTTATAATCTAGTAATTAAAATTGAATAAGCTTTTTTTTGTTAGATGCGCCTTATTGAGAGCTTTATTTTAAAAAGTTTATTCAAATTGGACCACTAGATACCAAGATAATTGCCAAAATCTGTTTCTTGGCTTTTCAAATTTCAAAAGTTTTTGCTAAAATATGTAATACATGACCTTTGTATTAGATATTTGGGGTTTTTATTTAAATAATTGTGACATTAAGAGCCACTTGTATATTTAATAATCTATAGCAAGGTTGGGCAAGCTATATATCCGGTAAATTTTTACTGGACATTAAACATTTTCAATTTGTCCTATATAATGTTCAATGTCTTATAAGGTGTAGCTTTAGTTGGTATAAAGCAATGCTCATTACTTTTGCATAGAATAGTATTCTGCATGATTTGAACTAGGGAGATATTTTTAAAGATCCAGACCTGGTCTGAACATCAGTTCAAATCTAAAGTTAGGGTTCGAACTCGTATCGTTTAGATCTGAGTCCAGTTCAGATCCGTGAAATTTATAGACTCTATAGTTGATTAAGCCTTATGTCCTTATTAAAAAAAAAAATAATATGATTATAGCTATTTTCATAAATTCCGGATATAAAATAAACTTTTATAATAACATATTATATGAATAGTGATAGGTGTTATATAATACTATAATATTAAAAGGTTAGGTTATATAATTAATTTGTCAATATATTTTTATATCGCTCAAGTTGGTTGACCTAAAGTGAAAATAGTAAAAATCAGCCAATCAGCAATTAGTATTATTCTAATAAGACCGGACCAGGTATTATACTAGTATTATTTAGGTGAATCTTTGTATGGGTCTGAACCTATATTGATTCTAATAAATTAAGGGTTCGAATTCAGTTGTTTAACGGACCAGACCAGATCTGAAACGGACTCAGATCTTTTGCAGAACACTAGTATAGGACAATTCAGTTAGTTTTCCAATGTTCAATATATTTAAATACTAATTTTTAAAATCTTTTAGCATTAGCACATATGTTTGAAAATATACTTGTACAATATAAACCTATTGTGCCTATGATTTTGTACAATAAATCATTCGAGAATTTTAAGGGTAGGGTGTATACATTTCCAAATTTATATAAAATAGATTGTAAATTAACTTTGTGTAATATATCATATGATATCATGTAAACATTATGTGATTTGACCAATCAGAATTAGCAATTCTTTATACTATACAGGAAAAATATATGGAGTCTTTGTAGTAGAAAGGGCCCATACTGCTTTATATATGATTTTGAGGAAATTGAGTTTGTTTTGTTCGGACTGATCCGGGTTAATTAAAAGTTTCGTGATTTGATTAGTCAGTTATATCGGATAATCCCTTGATGTATGAAACATCCAAGAAATTTTTTTAAAATATCACGATTTTTTATTATGCAAATCAATTTCCATTTATAATTGAAAAATGTAGCCTGTGTCAAAATTTATCCAAATAGAACAAAAACTCGATTTTTATTTTTGGGTAGTATCAGCCCTTTCTATTGCAAAGACTCCATATAGTAATCTCAGAAATATTAATTATATGTGAAGTTAATTTTTTTAAAGCAAAACATATTGTATAACTTTACTATTATAAACAAACTGGATCAAACTATATAATATATAAATTTGTTACAAATTGGTTAAGATGTTAAAAAGTTTTATTAGAAGCATTTTTTTATTTACTATGTAAAAAGCTAAATACCATGTAGATCATATGAAAAATAATCTATATACACTCTACTCTTAATATATTTTATTATTTTTTATTAACAGCTAATAATTTAAATTAATAAAATTATAAATGCATTAATTAAAGTAAGAAAGTAATACAATTATTTTATTGACATAATAGTATAAAATCTTATGATATAAATTCGAATTTATATTTTTTTTTTTAAACCAGCGGCCCTGCTTTTATTAAAGAGGTAGTAATATATTTACATTATTCTAGTTATAGTAAGTTATAATGCTACACTATACTTTTCCGGCTACTAACTAAAATCCTCCTTATTTAATAAAAACTCATTCGATACCGAAGTACCCAGGTGCGACCTGCCATGACAACTAGTTCTTCTCCTACAGGTACCCGCAACTCACTACAAGTATTCTGTATTCACCGAATGGCTGCTATTAGCCTTGTCAGAACCGTCTTTTTCTTTAAATCCTTCTCACCTAGCTTCGATGGTGGAATGATTTTACTCAAAATCCAACATAAGAAAAAAAAATTTAAAACGAAATCTAAAGGAAAGTATAAAAAAGGGAAGTACTACTAAACCAGGACCCCGAACAGTATATATAGAGGTTACATTGAAATTTTGGCTAAAAAGGTTACTTTTTTACAAAAATGTTACATTTGAAAAGTGGATATTGGTCAAAAGGTTACATTTAAAAGTGGATAAAAGCTTTTAATGTTATATTATTAAAAGTGGATAAAATTAATAAGTTTTAAATAGGTTGTATTTAAAATTTGGATAAAGAAAAATTTTTTTAAAAAAACCTTTTTTTGAAAAATTTTTTTTTAAGAAAAATTTTTTTTTGGAAAAACTTTTTTTTTGAGATAAATTTTTTTTGAGAAAAATTTTTTTTTGAGAACTTTTTTTTTGAGAAAAATTTTTTTTAAGAAAAATTTTTTTTTGAAAAATTTTTTTTTAAGAAAAATTTTTTTTTTGGAAAAACTTTTTTTTTGAGATAAATTTTTTTTGAGAAAAATTTTTTTTGAATTTTTTTTTAAAAAAAATTTTTTTAAGAAAAAAATTTTTTTTGAAAAAATTTTTTAAAAAAAAGTATTGTTATATTTAATATTTGGTTAAAATTTATTAAATATTAAAGCTTATATGTAAAATATGGTTAATTAGCTCTAATAAAAAGTGGATAAAAATTTTAAAAAGTTTATATTAAAGCTAATGTAACCTCTATATGTATTGTTTGGGGTCCTACTAAACCTAAACAAATTACCAAAAAACAAAACAAAAAGGAAAAAAAGAAACAAGATGAGAAAAACAAAGAAAAGACTAATCCTGACAGTTACGAAATAAAATGTATAAAATATAAAAATTATATAATACTGTATAGAAACTCTACTCAAGTATTATATGTTTAGGAAGAAAAGAAAACAAACAAAAAGAAAAATCGCCTTGTAGCAAAGTTTGTAAGAAATTTCTTCGTACGGTCCAAAATATCTCTAACACGTCATTCACTGTTTACATCGTAGCGTAATGGTCCACTCGTGACGTCGACACCAAACCGGTAGGCGTTCCCAATTTGGAAGGAGTAAACACTGCCGATCTTTTGGAAGGGGTAAACCAAAATGCCCACATTGTTGAAATTTCGAAAATACCAAAGGAGCGGGAGGGAAGTACACCAAGTTATAAAGACTTGAAAAAGTTACGCTATACAGAATATAATATCTAACCAAGCACTTTTGTATGTTTCCACATTCAAAAACCTTGACAAAACTAGCTACTATTTCTTCGCTTGGTAGTTTTCCAGACTTCTGCCGAGAGGCCTCACTTAGGTGAGTCATCTTTTTCAACTCTATTTCAGTAACGACCGCTTTTGGTTCCATAGAAACCAAACACTCAGTGAATGGCCTTGAGCCCCAGCTGCTGAAAGTGGAGTTTTGTTGCATGTTACATAATAACTGTATAGTTTTCGTAGGTCGGCTTTCTTGAAAAATTTGGTGTGAGGGATCGTCGGAAAGAGTTCTGAAAAGGTTGTACTTATATAGAGGTTTTGTATAAATTCAGATTTATTATAAAAAACGAAATTTATACTAATATTAAAATTTTCATAAAATAGTACAATTAGTTTTCTTATATAAATGCGAGCTTAAGCTCATGAAATTATCAGAATTAAATTTTCTAACATGAGACAAGCAGCAAATTGAAAATTGATGCTAGATCTTTTTTTTTTACAATACTTAAAAATTGACCAACAGGTTGTCCAAATCCAACCCTGGTTCAATCCTATGTTTATTGCTTTTGATTGGACATTTGAATAATAGAAATCAGACAGATTTCTATTGTCTGAATTCCATTTATACCAACCCTGATCCATAGTACAAGAGAGATCATAAAGACTTCTGGTTTATGAAATAATCAATTTATAATTATATCAAGTACAATTTATTAAAATATTAAAAAATTACAAAGTGTATAACAATACTGAAGTAGTATAACAAAATATACAATAACTATAAACTAGTTAAACAATAAGGCTATAATTATTGCCTTTATTTATTTATTATTTTTATAAAATTTCAAATGAATTTTATTGCAATAGAACAGTATATTATATACAATGTATCAAAAGTTATTATAAATTAAAAATTTGCGGTTTATTAGCCAAAAACACTATATATACACTTTACATTTTTTTCTCTATTCAACAAAATAATCTTTTGGCATCAACCTTTTATCAGAGAGTTCAAAATGTTTTATTACTTTTTGCTAGTTTGTTTCTTTAAATCTAGTTTTTTTTTTGTTATTTTTTAGTTGAATTTTACTAGTATTATTAGCAAAGTTTATAAGGTTCCAAACAAGACTATAACAGAATTTTTTGTGTTTTTTGAATTGATATTATAGATTTAGTAATTAGGTAAATATTGATAATTGCAGTATTTAGAAACCAAAAAAAAAGATATCCAGTTTTTTGTACAATTTTTTTGTATACTGTAATAAAAATACAATTGGTTTACAAAATTTATGCTATTTATATAATAATTGTAATTATTAACAATTTTAAAATTTGTTTATTTGAAGCCAAATATCTCATTTACTTAGTTAGCAGTATATTGAATATTATAAATTAAAAAAAATTAATATCCAAACTATTTATATAAGGTTATATAAAGTTAAATTTTTGGTTTTTATAATAAAAATTTGAAAAATAATTTAGCAATCTGGCTTTTAATTTTATTTGCAAAAAATTTTATATATAGAAAATATAAAAAAGTTTTCTATAAATATTTAAAAAAACCATTTGGATAATAAATTTTTCAAAATTTTGCAAAAATTTGATCTAGCTAAATTATAAAAACCAATTTATTAATTGATAATCTATCTGTCAACTGGAGAATAGTGAAATGTGGCATTCTTCTATATAAAATTTTTTTCTTATTAAGTTAATGATACATGTGCACTAATTGAAAGTTGTAGAGCTCGCCAAGACACATCTAACGATGGTTGGATCATTCAAATCGGCCTAGTGGATAGCGAAATATCATCGAAAAATAATTGGCTAACTATATAAAATTCTGTAACACAGATTATATATAAAAATCACTATAGGTGAAATGTGGTGTACTTTCATCTAAAAGTTTTTTCATACTAAGTTAATGGTACATGTCCACTAATTGTAAGTTGTAGAGCTCATCGAGACGCATCTAATAGTAGTTAGATCATCCAAATCAGTCTAGTAGATGATGAAATATCATCAAAAAACTATTGGCCGACTATATAAAATCTCTATATAAACAATGTTTCTATAGAGATTTTATATAGTCAGCCAATCGTTTTTTGATGATATCTCGCTATCTACTAGGCTGATTTGGATGATCTAACCACTGTTAGATGCGTCTCAACAAGCTCTACAACTTTCAATTAGTGGACAAGTATTGATAACTTAGTATGAAAAAACTTTTAAATAGAAGCAAGCCACATTTTGCCTATAGTGATTTTCATATATAATTTTATATAGTTAGCCAATTGTTTTTCAATGATATTTCGCCATCCACTAGGCCGATTTGGATGGTCTTGCTACTGTTAGATGCATCTCAACGAGCTCTACAACTTTCAATTAGTAGATATGTATCATTAACTCCACCACCATTTTCGGGCTGGGAGAAAAAATTTTTAAATTCTTCCAGATTATTTTTAGACTGGGGATTGTAAGTTAAGAAATTTTTCGCTTGATCGGCTTCATCAACAAAAACAATATAAGGCAACTTGCTGTCTTCGCCGATATTCCCCTCTTCGTCCGGATTTTTAAAAAAATCATTTTTAGCCTTTTTTAAGGTAATGATAAATTTCTCAAAAGTTTTAGGTCCATCTTTGCCGGTTTTAGTAAGAAAAAAATTTTATATAGAAAAACGCCACATTTTGCCATTCTTCAGTTGACAGATGAGATTATCAATTAAATAAGTAAAATTTTTTTTTTTTTACTACAAGTACTAACTTTCTTTTTTTTAGTTGCTTCTTTTCTTAGAGTTATTGTCCTTGGAATCATTGTTTTTGGAGTTGTTATTCTTGGAGTCATTGTTCTTGGAGTCGTCGTTCTTGGAGTCATCATAGTTCTTAGAGTTGTAGTTCTTGAAGTTGTCATTCTTGAAGTTGTCATTTTTGGCGTTGTCATTCTTGGAATCATAGTAGGAGTCGAGATCTTTGTTAGTTTTAAGTATTTTTTTTTACTAGTTTTTTTTTGTTATGAGTACTAACTTTTTTTTTTTAGAAGTTTCTTTTTTTGGAATTATATTTTGAGTCACCGTTCTTAGAATCATTGTAGTAGTAGGAGTCAAAACCTTTATCAATTTAAGTATTTTTTTTTACTAGTTTGTTTTTTTGTTATAAGTACTACCTTCTCTTTTTTTTTAGGTACTTCTTTTCTTAAAGTAATCATTTTTGAAATTGTTGTTTTTTGGTGTCATTATTCTTTAAGTTGACATAGTAGTAAGAGTCTTTGTTAGTTAAGTATTTTTTTTTACTAGTTGTTTTTTTTTGTTATAGGTACTAACTTTTCTTTTTTTTTAGATACTTCTTTTCTTCATCATTTTTGGAATCGTCATTTTTGAAATTGTTGTTTTTGGAGTCATTCTTGAAGTCATCATTCTTGAAGTTATTATTCTTGGAGTTGTCATTCTTGGGTCTTATTCTTGGAATTTGATATTGAAAGAAATAGGTGCTTCTGGCATCTTTAGTTTGTCTCTATAGAAAATTGGTCAAGTTGGTTCTGTTATGAGTATGTGGGACTGGACAACTATTTTTTTAGTTTGGATTTTTTTTTTATATAAAAAGTGCAAAGTTGGCCCAAATGTAATATTTGTGTAATTGGTTTTTTTTAAAAAAATAAAAATATCTTGGGTTGTTCCTAGTAGTAATAAATTCACTCTTTTTTTTTTTTAACTTGTAGTTTCGTTATAAAAAGTGTGAAGTTAGCACTGGATATAATATTTGTGTAATTAGTTTTTTTTAAAAAAAATTAAAAAGTTTTGGAACTGTTTTCCTCCTCTATAATTACGCAGTTTGTTTTATACAAATGTGTAATTATAAAAGAGTGTGATTATATAGTGTTTACTCTACATAATCACACTCAATAATAATTTATATTATTAAATTGGGAATTGCTATTTCCACTATAGTTATACAAGATTTTCTATTTTTAGAATTCAAAATAATATATACACTTAGATTACACAAAGTCTCAGTGCATTGGTTTGCAAAAATAATTTTTGGTTACATGTCACTAATGTTATGTAATGTTATACAAGTCTTATTTTGGTAATCTAACCCTGGGTCGGCCAGTATTAAGCTTAATGCTAGTGGGCACTATCATGATAATGCCTCCAGCAGGATTAAACATAATTTCGGCCTATCCTAATCCTAAATCTAGGAACCCTAAAAACTAATTGTTCGAAGCAACATCCAATCACAGTACATATACTGGTTACACAACATATGCATCTAGTATATGTACTGTGATTGGCTAGATTTAGGGTTTGAGTGGGCCAGAATTATGTCTAACTCCGCCAGGGCACCAGCATTAAGCTTAATACTAGCCGACCCAGGGTTAGGTTACCAAAATTAGACTTGTGTAATGTTATACAATATTAGTAGTGTGTAACCAAAAATTATTTTTGCAAAAACAATGCACTGGGCCTTTGTATAACACAAGTGCATAAATTCTAAAAATAGAAAATATTGTGTAACCATGGTGGAAATAGCAAAATGCCATGGTAGAAATAGCAATTCTCTATTGGATTACATAGGAGTAAATAAAACTACTGTACTTTATTTTTTTTATTAATTATTTTAACGTATTTTTGAAATCAGATACATATTTAAAACCTAAATTATTATTTGTTTTTACATAATATTATATATAAACTAAATCTTCAAACTAATTAATCTATATAATTTTTATCAAACCCATCTTTTCTTATTATTAAAGCCCACCTTTTCTTATTATTAAAGCTATTTTTTCTTATCATTAAACTCTATTTATCGTTATCAAAATTTGCTTTATCATTTTTCTATTTATAGTAATAGTACCGTATATATTAACTTATGTATTTAAAATCTTTTAATATCTATATCGATATGTTTACTATTAATGATTAGAGTAGTTGCGCAACGCAGTCGCACTAAAACCAGAAATGTTATATAAGTACATTTTAAAATTAAAATTTCTGAAATAGAATATATTATTTATATTATCTGCTTTCTTTTTAATGATAAATGTAGGTTGTATAAGTACTATTTATACACCAAATAGACTCTATAAAGCTAAATGTTTTGTTTGATATACAAAAGAAAATAAATCTGCATCTGGCTTTAAATTTAATGCGCTTGTAACTTGAAACCCTTTGTGGTTCAGGTTAACACATTAAATTCAAAGCCAGATGCTTTTTTAACTATCATGTAAACACGATCACCCTCTAATCCTTCGGATCTTATGCCTGCCAAATAAGGTTGCTACACATCTATAAACTATATAATATAATTAATATTGTAATAACTTAATTTTCGATAGGTTAAAAGCTCATTATTATTGTGGACTAAATTATGTTGTTGATTCTTTTGAAATAAAAATAAAATAATAGAAATATAATAATAATAATATAAAGTACAGAAGTAAAAAATTAAAAAATTAAAAAAAATATATAAATAAAAAGCGAATAAATATATGAATTAAATGCTAGCTAAATTTTCAAAATGCATTCTAATATTCATATATATTTTAAAATTTTTGGTTCACTATATAGAAACATCTGCATTTTTTTTTGGCAATGACAGGAGTCTGATCGGGTGATTTGTTAAATCCAAATAAATTAATAAGATAAGGGCCATGACATTTTATTATGTAATATCCATTTACTATAGAGGCTTACTCCCACCCCCACCTAAGACCAATCAAAATGCCCAATTTTGTTATACAAAAAAATATATTTATTTCATATTTTGTTATAATTATGGTTAAATAATTCTTGATTTTGATTGGCTAGTAGTCTAGTTTGTGTAATGTAAGATTTTGTCTGACCCACCCCAAAAATATTACATAATAAATTTCATTGCCCTAAGAGCCATAACATATATTACCTAATATCTATTTACTAAGAGACCAGACCTCCACCCCACCTAAGACCAATCAAAATGCTCGATTTTGTTACACAAAAAAGTATATTTATCTCAAATTTTTTTATAATTATAGTTAAATAATTCTTGATTTTGATTGGCTAGTATTCTAAATTGTGTAACCTAAGATTTCAGCTGACTCCCACCCCTAAAATATTAGGTAATATCTGTCATTGCCTAATTACCATAATTTTTTTGCCATTTTCCAGGTTGTTTCATGATCGCTATGCTCATTATACAGATTTTTTCAAAAATTTTTGACATTATAAGCTTGTATCCCAAGTTATTCCTATTGTGCCGTTCCTCTGTTATACCAATACAAAGAACTTTAAAGGCATTAAGTTAAAACATTCATTATAACAAATTTTACATGTTATGAGCTATATCCTCGTGAATTAATAAAGCGTTGAAGAAAATATGTAATACAGGGCAAATTAAGATCGATTCAAGTATTATGAATAAAAAAAAGTGAAGTATAATAATAAAAAATTATTTTTATATTGGTAAATATCAATGAAAAAGATCATGCAAATATCAATGATTATTAATAAAAATTATTATCGTTATTGATAAAATGCTCAATTTTTATTGTCATTATTAATAAATTATATATTACGTAAATATTATTGCATTGCTATCTGCCTTACAATTGATCTGGGTCACAGTAAATAACACATATCAATTCAAACTCAACATAAATTTAGAATAATGCAGAACATTCCCATCTGATTTTGTTTCATCATATGATATACTGGCTATCTCAAAGCAATACAAATATCAAATCTGGAACAATCTGATTTATACTCTAGCTTTCTTTATAGCGAATAGAATATTGTGAAATTTTTTTTTGAATGTAAACTTTATGATTTGTTATAAGAATATTCATTCATGGTCACTTGCCATATGTCCATATATTCTTTATTTATTATTTGTTTAAAACGTAATTATATAGAAGGAATATATATATGTATATATATTTTATTTTATGGTATATGATATAATAGTAATTATATGCCATTTGTGACTATAAAAAGGTATTTTTATATAAAAACTACTGGGATTAAAGATATGTGTGATTGTATAAGAGTTGTGATTATATAGGAGGTGATTATAGAAGAGGAAGACAGTAGTAATAAATTTGCTCTTTTTTTTTTTTTTTTTTTTTGGTTTCGTTACATGTATTTTTGGGTAATCAATTAATCAAAATTGGTTCTGTAAGTTACGTGTTAGTTGATTTGCTCTTTACAAATCAGTCATCACGTGACTTATGTGATCGATTTTGATTGGTTGTTCACAGGGTCATATAGTAATGAGTTGCCATTAACTAACGCCCTTTTAAAAATTATTTTTATTTTTTTTTATTTTTTTTATTAAATTTTTTATTGTTTAAAACAACCAGTATTAGTGATACAAGATTGTATATTAGATAAGTTAAAATTTTTTTCATTATTAAATTTACTTTTTATACTAACTAATTTTTTTTGATTTTTGGGTTCTTATTGTTAGATTTTTGGGTTCTTGTTATTGGAGCCATTTATTTTGGTACTTCTTTCATCATTAGAGTTGTCCATTTCAGTGCTTGTTCTTTGTTAATAGTGTTGCCTATTCTAGTGCATGCATAGTTTTTCAGCTCACAGTGGGGCTTAGTAAGTATGCAGATTTCTTTTCTTTATCTGTAAACTTATATATTTGTTAAAGTTTAGTATATCTTGTTTACTTTGCATGTACTAACTTTTTTCAAGTTTTTAGGTACTTTTCTTTGTGGGTTCTCATTACTGTAGTTATTTATATTGGTGTTTTCGTTACTGGAGTCGTCTATTTTGGTGCTTTATATTTCTTTTTATATTTTATTGTATACTAAAGTTTCATTTTAGGAGTTTGTTTTGTAGGGTTCTTGTTGCTAGAGCTGCTCATTTTGGTGCTTTGCTGTTGGAGTTGTCCTTTTCAGTGTTTTTTTCTTTCCATCATTAATATTGCTTTTTCTTTCTTGGTATGTAGTCTTTACAACGTTTGTACAGGTCTTTATAGTGACTATAGCGTTTGTATAGTATTTTTATAGTAATTATATAGTATTTCTATAGTGATTGTATAGTGTCTCTATGGCGATTGTGTGATGTTTCTACAGTGATTGTATGGTGTGCAGTAGTGTCTTTATAGCGTTTATGTGGTATTTGTGTGGTATCTTTATAGTATTTGTAGTATCTCTAAGGTGTTTTTGTAGTGTCTCATATAATATGTTTTGTAGTTTTTTTTAATAAAAATATATATTTTTTATTATTTTTGTTTTTTTTTTTTATGTTAAAGTCCCGCTATGGGAGAAGCTTTTTTATTCAAGTATGTGGATCAAGGGCGCCCGACATTTGTTACATGAATAAAAATAAAACTAGCCATATATACAACTTTTGGTTGTTTAATTTAAGAAGTCTATCCAAAGGTTCTACACTAGCTGCTATATCTGCAATCCAACTAGAAGATTGTCTATTTAAATCCTCTGGTTCAAGCTTCATCTGTCAATTCTACTTGTATCACTAGTACAACCCTTTGGTATGTTAGTCATTTTTATTATTTTTGTAAAATTTTATAATTGACTATTTGTAATAAATTATATTAAAATATATGAATATTTTTAATATATAAAAAAGGGTTTTATAATTTAGTGCACCCTGCACTATTGTGCACTTTATAGTAACAAATATAAACAATGATTAGGGTTTGGGTTAAGGTTAGAATTAGGGTTAGAATTAAAATTAAAGATTTAAAATATTAGTAAAATCGCGAAAGGATCATTTTTTGTTAGTAACACAATAGAGGTTACCCTGGTAAAATTTTGAGATACATTAAAGGGGTGCACCGCAGTGCAGGTGCACTAAATTTTAAAACTCTATAAAAAATTAGCTAGCATTTAATAATAATAATAATAATAATAATAATAGGTGAGTATATAGTTTATTTTATTTTATTTTTTTTTGGGCAATCCTGCCTTTATTATTTGAGATATGAGTATACTACTCTAGGATTTTATAGACTAATGCCTACGATTCCCTCCCTATCACAATAAAGACTCATCCGGTTACCGAAGTACCTAAATGCGATCTGCCGCAGTCAAGATTTGTCTCCAATTTTCTGTTTTCTAAAGCATAGAAAACTTTCAAATTATCATCGATAAGCTCTTGCTGGCTTTGTCAGGACAACCCTTATTCTTTATTTTTCCGTGGTTTGGCCGATGACATCCAAAATGGTCTCATTGCACCCTCTATCCAATTTCCCAAGATGCGCTTTGCTTCTTTCACCAGCTTCTCAAATTTGCCCATAGGCTTGTCCTCAACTTCAGGCCCACCCTGGGAAACCTTCTCATTACTTGTTTTCTTCCTTTTCCGCTGACTTTCCACTTCTTTAGTGTCCTCGTCCCTTACATCAACTTTACGCTTCCTTACTTTTTTTATGTTTCTTTCTTTTTCCCATTCGGTTACAGCTTCGCATCTGGGTTTCCAAATTTTTTCCGTAAATTTGTCGTTTATTCTTTCAAAAATTTCTTTTTCTGCTTTATTTCTGTGGGTGACTCTTCTTGCTTCATTACAGGAACCAGACCTTGCATTAAAAGCCTTCTTCTCTTTTTCCTGTCTTTGTCACTATTTCCGGCCCAAATGGTTTCCCATTTTCGTTTTTGTTCAGGGCCCCAATCTAGTTTCCTATCTTCGAAGGCTTCTTTAAATACCTCGGCCTTGTTGTCTTCCCATGCTTTCTGTAGCGGGATACATTCTGCTAGGTGATCTTGTGTCTCTGTCTTGCTGCGGCACATGATGCATTGGTCTTCTATATAAATCTTCGGATATCTTTGATGTAGGACTGACATCGTAGGCAACTGCTTATTTATTCTTTTAATTCTATGTACCCACCTTCTACTACCCTTTTCATCACGACAGTTTCCACCTTTTATTTTATTCAGATGCAACCATGTGCTCTTCCAGTCTATTTCTGCCATATCATTCCCTTCCTTTAAATCCAAACCTAATGTTACCGAGCTTACCTACCCTACGTCATAGATTGATATAATTACATCTTGCACAAACTTCCTCAATGGCCTGTCTACGATATGATTATTCCATTTTGGTATAATTCTTAAACCTTTTGTCCAACCACTATTTAAACTAAATCCTTCACTTCTAACAGCACCTTCTTTTGCGAGTTTATCTGCCTCCTCGTTACCTCTTATCCCACATGCGCCTTTATCTTAACTAGCTCTAAATTTATCTTCTTTTTATGCACACAATCTCTGATTGCCCTTAACCAGTTTCCGTTACTTAGTTTTAACTCCTTTCAGACCGAACTAAGCTTCGCATTTTGGTTGATCGAACTTATCGCATTGTTACTGTCGGTAAGTATTCTTACTCTTGTCTTGCATGGCACAGATAGCAGCGCTGTTGCGATTGCTCCAAGCTCAGCCCTTGTTGATGATGGCCAATCAATTATCACTTCTTGGAAACTTATATTTTCATCGAATTCTTTTGGTTCCGTATTCATTGGGTATGCTTTCCATCCGATCCCCATTCGTCTCTTCATCACATTTCCGTTCTGTGCTTCTATTATCTCTATGGAACCGTCCGTAAAAATATCCCATTCTTGCCTTCTTTGAAACTTTTCTCTCATTTTTTCTAGTTTCTTTCGCACCCTGGTATCTGGAATCCATTCTTTCAGCATTTCGCTCTCCTAACAGCTAATTACTACCCTCTCTACTTGCTGGTTTTCTGTATTTACTTCTCTTGGGTCTTCTGCCTCTGCTGTCTCTATGTTTGTTAAATCTATTTCACACAGGACCTTACGCTCTAGTTTCTTAACTAAGCGTTTGTTTAAGGCACGCTTTTCGCTTTTAAACTTTTTATACATGATGCACAAATTTTCATCCTTCTCTTGATTATCTTTGCACCCTTTGCAATGTTCTATTTCTTGTTTTATATCACTACTCCTTTCACACTTCTGCCAGTGTTCTATTATCATTGTTTGCTTTGGGCCCTTTCTTCCTATCACTTTTCCTATCTGGGCTCCTTTGGTTCCGTTACTAAAGACGATCATTTCATGCTTTCGTGCATCCCTTGATATTTGTACTAGTTCTGGTTTTATTGCGTACGCATTTCCATTCATTTGTCTAAATTCACTCTTGACTTGTCGTGTGCACTTGTCTTCCATTATTTTTTCTTCCAGAAACTTGTACCATTCTGGCTTCTTCCCAGAACCTTATCTATTTCTTATATTTCTTACTTGCTCCCATGTCAGCATTCTTTCGCCGTCTTTATTAATCAGCTGTTCTACCAGGTACAGTTGTAGGTCCTGTCCGCTCCGAAATCCTTTCTCTAAATCCTTTCTCAGTACTTTGCGTATTTCAATTCCTTTTTCTACAATTTCTAAGCAATTTCCCATAAGACCTTCTTCAAACCTGAAGCCTAGTGCGTGCGCTTCTCGTATTACACAAAGGGCCATATTGTGTATAATTTCTATTTCATCTAACTGTTCTTTTTCTAATTCTAGTATCGCTTTGTGCACTTATTGTGGACTTGCGCCTGTCTGATGCGGATCTATATTGAGTTACCTGCCCCTTCAGTGTCATTGAGTTTTAATGTTAGTCCCGTGATGTGATGTGCCACGTGACTGTTCCATAGAAACTGCACCCCTACTATATTTTTGTGACTCAGAACCCCATTCGGCATGTTTAAAGCTAGGCCGCTTTTTTGTTTCAAAATTTTCAGAAAGGGCCGCTGCAGTTTTTCGCATTATTTTCTACTTAAGAATGTTGTTTGTGATCTGTATTCTGCCCTTGGCAACAATATCTTGTTGTTTATATAGATCAATTGACTCAACGTAATCCTCTTTTTCTTGACTACCTGCACTAGTGCCTCTATTTCTCCACGAATTATTTTATTTACATGTTCTTTTCCTCTTTTTCCTATTAACCAAACTCCTAAGAATCTTACTGCTTGATCCGCATTTTTTGCCTGCACTATGCTCTTATTTTCCCCTACTTCAACATTTAATTCTGTCCCACTGCCATTGATTACTAGCAACTCTGATTTTTTTCTATTTATTTTTATATCGTTTATCTCGTAGAATTCATTAGCTATGCTTATAATTGATGTTAAATCTTCTTTTGACTTTGCGATCCATGTGGTGTCATCTGCGTAAGCTAATGCCGCCTGTCTCCATGATATTTCATCTGTTTTCCCCAACACAATATCAGTCGGCCATTGCACCGATATCTTGTATCCCAGGTTTTTTTTGGTCTTGTATTATTTTTAGCAGTAGATCGTAAAATATCCTCCACATGAGGGGGAACACCACCTCCCCTTGGTCGATGCCATCTTTCGCATTTACTTCTCGGCTATTACCAAATGCTGTGATGACTTCAATTTTCTGATTCTCGTACAGGTCCAACAGGAATTCTATAATCTTTGCGATAGTTTAATCTTTTCCATTGCAAGTTTAAGCATTGTATGACTTACGGAGTCAAACGCCTTTTTCATATCTTGCAATAAAACCCAGAGTTCCTTCCCTTTTTCTCTTGCTTCCTCGATTATATTGTTCATTATCTGGATTGGAGTACTCGTGGAATCACCAGGTAAATTGCGAAATTGTTTCCTCTTAATACCTCTCTTTCTTTTATTGTTCTGCTTATTCTTCCATTAATTATTCTTACTGTTGCTTTACGCAATGTTTCTAACAGCATTATGGGATGAATGTTATTGAGGTTATAGTTCCAAAATTCATTTTGGGTATTGCGTAGAGTAAACCCTTCTTCCATTCTTTTGGTATTCTACCACTTCTAATACACATAATCGCAAATGTTCGCAGTATCTTATTGGTCTTCTTTCTTACTTTTTTAAGGACTGGGTATGTTATTCCAGACGCACCTGGCGCTGAATTGTTTTTGGTCTTTTCCATAGCCTCATGCCATTCCTGCTCACTTATCTCCTCAGTTAACTCCTTGTGCCAATTTCCATCTATATCTTCGATCGGGCTATACTGCGCTTTCTATTTGTCATCCATTTTTTCCACTTTTATCTTTCTCGAGCTATACTGGCTTTCAAAATGCGCTGCTACGTGGTCCTTTACTTCTGCTTCATTATTTAAGAGAACCTCCTCAACGTCTCTGTCTACAACTAATCTATCTATTACTATCTTGTCCCCGTATCTATTCAATATACTGTTTAGCATTTTACGTTGGTCTGACACGATTATTTCTCCTCGCGCTTCTATGCTTCTTCTCATGTCCTCTTCTTCGGCCTTGTTTCGCATTATGTGCTACATGTTATGTTTCTCCTTCCATCTTTCCGTTAGCTTTTTCTCTAATTCCTCTGACCATACTATGTAGCTATTATGTATCGATTTTTCTTCTTCTAGATTCTAATGGATTGAGTATTGATCAATCTTTTCGATATTTTTTGCCTGTATAGCATTTATTTTTCCTACAAAACTTGCTCAACATTTTAACCCTTTTTCTTATTTCCCGCAGTTCCTCACTTTGCACCTTCTGAACTATACTTTTGGCTTTACGCTTTTTTGGTAGGTGCTTATTAACCGACGCGATGATGCTTTCTTTGATCAACTTCTACCCCTTATCTAAGGTCTCTCGACTGTGTACCTCATTAGTATTGTTCTCCTTCTGATACTCTCTCCATTTTACATCTAACCTTTTATCCAAGTGTTGTGCATATGCTGTCCAGTCTTCATCCTTTATATTTTCCATGTCCAGCTCAATCCTCTTCATTTTGGCTCGTCTACATGTTGCAGCTCTCACACAACCTCTGTTTATGTCCGTCAATATCTTGGTTACCACTAGATCATGGTCACTTTGCGTAGTTTCTGACATATCCAGAGTATATGCTTTAAGCACATTGTTTTTGCATTCCCTGGACAGCTATATGTAATCGATACGAGTTTCTAACCCCCTTCCTTTCTATGTAGGTTTTGCTTCTTCTTGTCTACACCATTTGTGCGAATCTATCAAACCCTTGTTTACTATAAAATTAAACATATTTTCTGCCTCCCTGTTTCTAGTTACTTCGCGACCCCTCAAAAGAACCTCTTTTTGCCATTCGTGATTAAAGTCCCCCATTATTATAAATCTTCGTTCTCTTTTGTAGTTCTGGTCTAGTCTGTCTTGGACAAATTTCCAGATTTTCTTCCTTATATCTATATCGTTCGGGGGAGCGTACAGTACTATTACACTGTAATCGAGCCATCTGAACAATAAGTCTACCTTTAGTGTATATGCCCCGAATTTTTCTACCTTCGCTATGTGTTTGGACCATTTCCTTCCAATTATAAGACCGACTCCAAAACCCTTCTTTTTTTCCTCTATTGTCTTCGACCAAAAGTTCATTATTTCTGCCTCATTTCTTAGTGTTAGCTTCCCTTCCTTCTCTGTTATATTTGTTTCACATATCCCCAAGAAGTCTATTTTGTCCTCTTTCATTACGTCGATAATTGCCTCGAGCTTTATCTTATTTCCCTTAATTCCATTAATGTTATGCGTTCCTATTTTACACAATGACCAGTTTTCTTCTTTCTCTATGTGACTTCCTTAGGTATCCGCCTCTTTTCCTTTTTCCCTTGCTTGGACCTGTGAGCCTTTTTCCACCTTTCCCATTTTTCTAGTTCTGTTGGGAATTTTTCGGACTCCCTTCGTACTCTTCCACCTTTCGTAATTAGTCTCGTTCTTTTTCGATGTTTTAAAAATTTGTCTTTGTTCCTTTAGAAATTTGTCTATCTCTCTGTTTCTATTTTGTGCTGCTTTACTTGTTTCTCCTTCTTTGTTTTGCGCTGTAAGTCTTAAGTTTGTTGCGCCTTGATGGTTAGTAGACTTATGCTGTCTACTATTATTTTGTAATTCGACTGGTGCGTCCGTTAGAAGTGGTTGGGGCCTGCTAGCCCCTTGATTGTTCTTTCTAACTCCTTCAATTTCATCCAAATCTCCTTATTTACGCACCCTTTTCCGAATCATCTGCTATCATATCTTTCCACATTTATTTCTTTTTTATTACATGATATATAGCTTTTTCTTTGCCGGTTTTCGAATTGGCGGTTATTGCTTTTTTCTACCAGTATCTTTGTTCTCTTGCTTCCTATATCTTCCCTCCAATACTTTTCTTCTCTTCTCTTGTTGACGTTTGCATCTTCTATACGAAGCTTTCTCTTCCATCCTTCGTTGCAATCTATCTACCTGTTTTTGTATTCTTCACCTTCTTTCGGCACTTCATACATCGAATCTCGCCACTCGAGTTTTGTATCATAATAGTATATTCCAGATTTTCTCACCTTTGCCAAGTCTTCTTGAGATTCAAAATATACTAATGCTATTTTCCTTTGGTTACCATGGCAATTGTTCATAATAAAAACTGATCTTGCATTTACTCTGCTTAGTTGTCTTAATAGAAGTGACCAATTGCGTGTTTTAGTACATTTGCTATTCTTGTTTTGTACCGATTTCTTTTTATTAATTCCTCTTTGTCAAATCCATTTGTTGTCATACGTAACAGTCTTCCCGTTTTTTCCAAAGCAACAGCCCATTTGCTTTCCCAATTTTGTTTTCTTTTCTCATTCTTAAATTTAACTAGCACTTGAGCTGCACTACTTGTTTCTCTGCCCCTCCATTGGATGATCGATACATTCCCAAAGAAGCTTAATTCTTTCCAGAGTATACGTGGTGATATGTCTTTAGGAATGTCTCATACTGTATAGATTCCATTCAGTTTTTCTCTGTCCTTTTTAACAGTACTAGTATTTTTTTCAAGCACTTGTTCGCTTTGCGTCTCTATATCTGCCTTCTGTGCGGCTCCACTTTTGCCTCCTTCTGTATTGTTTGTCTTTACTTTGTAGCTTTCGTTTTTGTTGATTATATGTAGTATCTGACTTGATTCTACTGTATTTATTTTCGGGGCCTCTGCTGTACTGCACATTTTCTTCTCAATACTGTAATCTAGCGTTCCACATTCAGCTTCTATCATCATTTTCTTCCTTGTTTGAATTCTCTCACGCTCTATTTTTTCTTTATCTGTGACTGTTTGTATGTCCCTGAGCTGCTTTTCTGTTAGGTTACGATAGTTTTCAATAAAGTGTCTAATTAGACATATTTCTTCTGCTGAAATTACTTCTATTGCTTTTGCTAACTCAGAATCGATTATCTGTGTTCTTATGCATTTCTTATCTAAATACTTTATACATGTCTGCACGCCACATCTGATTGCATCACATCCACCCTTAAGGAAATTTACTTTCCAGTCCAGAACCTGTTTGTTGTTCATTGATCTTCTACTAATCTTGTTAACTACTAATGTTTAAAATTCTCACGTTTACTTGTTTATTTGTTTTGGTATAGCCGAATTTCTAATGTTTATTTGTTGTTTGTTTATCGTTTCTTATACACGTCAACTTGCTTACGTAATCTATTGGTGATCAGCAGTGCAGGGTTTTGGCTAATGCCCACTTTATCGTATTATTTTCTTCGTACTTTCTTTATGTGTAACTATTCGACCGTATTAGTTATTCTGTTATTTTAGCTCCCCAGCTCAAGCACGATAGTTTTCTTGTTACTTTATAAGTCTTGTTTATATTCTTGTTTGCGCTGTTACTTTCTGTGTTTTTCTCTTGTTTGCTGTTTGAGTTTTTGTCACTCCACGAAAATTTTTGTACTCTTCTGTGTTTTCGGAGAATGTAGTTCGTCTAGAAGTGTTCTCTTTAGGTTGGGTTGAATTTTCTATACTTTGTTCAATGTCTTTTCTATGTTTTCTTGGATTTTTATATGTTTTGTTTTTGTTTTCGTTGGCTCCCGATTTGGGTCCAGTAATTAGCAGAAAGAGGTCCCTTTTCAATAATCGATGTATATAGTTTATTTTTTACAATCTGCTCAAATTATTGAATTGTTAATTGTTAAAGATTTGTGCAGAAAATTAATTTGGTTACCATCTCGAATGGGAGCCTTCGGGCGAAGTTGTGCCTGTTTTTTTTAAAAATTTGTATAGAGCTGTACTAAAAAAACTTTTTTGATATTGAATTGTTAAAAATTTGTGCAAAAAATTAAAAAAAATTCTTTAAGGGCACTGATATTTATTACCTAATATCTATTTACTACACGTTACTCTGGTTATATCGACATTTTTGGTTCATTAGTAAAAAAATTCAAAATGTCGATACAGTGAGTTATACCGACATTTTATATTAAATTTTTAAAAAAAAATGTCGGTATAAAAAGATTTTACTATGAAGTCGTTATATCCAGATATCGGTATAACCAGAGTGACGTGTATAGAGGCTTATCCCTTCACCTCCAGGTAAGTCTATAAATAGAATTTTAGCCAATCAAATTTAACTAAGGTAAGATTTTTCTTAATTCTTTCACCCCCTAAAATATTACCTAATAAATGTCAGCGCCCTAATGGGATCACAAATTTGCACAGATTTTTGTTAATTACAGTTTTAAAAAATTTGCTCTATATTTATTTACCTAATACTAGATATTATAAATTAGTTTTTAGCAAATTACAATAAAATTTAGGTTTATGTAATTTAGCGCATATGCGTTATAATGCACCCATCTGATAAACCAATCAGATTGTAGGATTAGGTATAATGTGAAATCAAGAAAAAATAGTGATCTTTTAAAAAATCGCCTGTGGCTCATAATTTTGCTTATGAAACCACTCTTCGTGCTCTAACAAAAAAAATTTCTTACAAAATTTTACTATAAAACCCTTTTCTCGTCTATACACTATTCTAACTTCACCCTAACCCAACTAACAAAAAAATGGTTATTTTGGTTGTTTTGGTTTCATGTTACACCAAATTATATGAGGTGCGCTATAGCGCATATATTAAATTCTAAAATTTATATATCCCTTAGATTGTAACACAGGCAAATTTGCCTGCGTATTTTAAAATTTTTAATAAAATTTTAAATATTGATTTTAGCCATATCTTTTCTAAGTAAAAAATATTCTTTAAGTTTTGTTTTAGTAACTTTGTTATAAAATTTTTTTAAAATCATTAGAAAACTTTAATATAATAAATGTTTAAAGTTCTTGTATTGGCATTTTTACTATTAAAATTTTTCTTTAGATTTTTTCAAATTTTATATGTTCCCGTCTATAAAAAAAATCTTTACTTCTAATACAAGTCTTAATTTTTACAAGTAAATCATTAAAGTTGCAATAATGAAAGTTGTCATCCTTTATATAAACTACAATATTGTCTTAAGAACTATAGTTCTAAAACTAAAACTAAATAAGATCGCAGAAAAATTGTAATAAAATTTTTTAAAAAAATTTTTTCTTAAAATTATCTATTTTCAGCTTATATGTAACTATAATTTATTTTCTTATAATATAAAAACTAATTTTGCAAAAAAGTAATCCTTATTTTCAAATATAATTGTACAAAGTTTTATTTAATTATTTTAGTATTTTAAAAAAGTAAATCAGAGCTAAAAAAGTGCAAAAACGCAGGCAAATTTGCCTGTGTTCTACTACAATCTAAGGGATAATAATCCAACTTTTAGCAAATTTACTTGAATTTAAGAGTAGCAAAAATGGCTAAATTCATGCAGATTAGTTATGACCTATATAAGGGTCCTTATATATATATTTTTATTTTTGCAATTTAATGTAGTTTGTATTATAACTTTTTTGTTTTTTTTTTTTAGTTTATTGCAAAAGGTTTTTAATTGATAATCTGCTAGTCAACTAGAGAGTGATCATAATGTAACAAGGACTCCGGATATCTCTTATATAGGTCATAACTGAATTTTGGCCAATTTTTGACCTAATTTGCTAAAAATGACAAACCTATATTTACTTAAATAACTTCTAATCCAGTGATCAGAATTAAATAAACTTTTTTTGTTAAATGCGCTTACTGAAAGCTTCATTTTAAGAAAAAAGTCATTCAAATTGGACTACTAGATGCCAAGATGATTGCCAAAAACTGTTTTTTTGCTTCTCAAATTTTGGGAGTTTTTGCTAAAATACGTAACATAAGATCTCTGTACTATATGTTTGAGGTCCTGTGTAATATGATGCAAATCATATATAAAAATCACTATAGGCAAAATATAGAGTACTTTCATTTAAAAGTTTTTTTTTACTAAGTTAACAACACATGTTCACTAATTGAAAGTTGTAGAACTCATTGAGATATATTCAACAGTAGTTAAAGATCTAGTGGATAGCGAGATATCATTGAAAAATGATTGGCTGACTATATAAAATCTCTATATAAACAAACATTGTTTACATAGAGATTTTATATATTGTCCAATCATTTTTTGAAATATCTCACCATTCGCTGGGCCAATTTGGATATTCTAACTACTATTAGATGCATTTTGACAAGCTCTACAACTTTTAATTAGTGGAAATGTGTCATTAACTTAGTAAGAAAAAAACTTTTAAATAGAAGTATACCACATTGTGCCTATAGTAATTTTCTGTGATATATTTTACTATGATTACTCTCCAATTGACTGCCAAATTATTAATTCAGAAATTAGAGTAGGGTTTGTCAGAGCAATGTTAATTGGTATAGTACTAACCTGTTAATATTTTAATTTAAAAAACAATCAATTAATCGAATAGTATTTTTTTAGACAAAAAAAATAGTGTCAAATCAATATACCGAATAATAATTGTAGCAGACTATCCCTTAGATTGTAGTAGAACACAGGCAAATTTGCCTGCGTTTTTGCACTTTTTTAGCTCTGATTTACTTTTTTAAAATACTAAAATAATTAAATAAAACTTTGTACAATTATATTTGAAAATAAGGATTACTTTTTTTGCAAAATTAGTTTTTATATTATAAGAAAATAAATTATAGTTACATATAAGCTGAAAATAGATAATTTTAAGAAAAAATTTTTTTAAAAAATTTTATTACAATTTTTCTGTGATCTTATTTAGTTTTAGTTTTAGAACTATAGTTCTTAAGACAATATTGTAGTTTATATAAAGGATGACAACTTTCATTATTGCAACTTTAATGATTTACTTGTAAAAATTAAGACTTGTATTAGAAGTAAAGATTTTTTTTATAGACGGGAACATATAAAATTTGAAAAAATCTAAAGAAAAATTTTAATAGTAAAAATGCCAATACAAGAACTTTAAACATTTATTATATTAAAGTTTTCTAATGATTTTAAAAAAATTTTATAACAAAGTTACTAAAACAAAACTTAAAAAATATTTTTTACTTAGAAAAGATATGGCTAAAATCAATATTTAAAATTTTATTAAAAATTTTAAAATACGCAGGCAAATTTGCCTGTGTTACAATCTAAGGGATAATGAAATTTAGATTAAAATAAAACTATAGTATAAAATCTTAAAAACTAAATTTTTTTGGGGTGCATTTTTTAGGGTTAGGGGTTTAGAGTTAGAGTTAGTTTTAAAAAAAACTTATAATAAACAAGTATTAGTGGGTTTTAGAAGACTAGCAGGTTAAATAGAAAATGTAGATTTTATTTTAAATTATAATCTGTGACAATAATTATTATTGCTAATGAATTTTTCTTTCAAATATATTATTTCTGGTTTTGAACAGTTCTATAAGATTATTTTTTGTTTATTTATAAAAAAGAAGGCTTTAATATTTAAATATATTATTTTGGTCAAGTTATTTTCCTGTAGTCTTATAATACCTGTTACTTCTTTTATAAGAAATTCTTGAATAATTCGTTTTGTGCAGGAATGTAACATAGCAGATAGTCAACAATTTAGCAGACATTTTTTTATATGAATTTTTTTTTTGTATAAATTAGTTAACAGAAATTAGCAAAAAAGATATATTTTAAAAAAAATCAAGATATTTATAAGATTTTGTTTTATCATCTTTATTAAATTAATGATATCTTTTTAATATATTTATTTTAGTCTTATTTTTACATATAAATTAATCATAAGAGAGCATCTATAAATAATATTATATACCCCCACATTGTAGTGCTTGACCCCCAGACTATATAAAAAATTTTTTCAAAATCTATATGTTTATATATAAAACTTTACAAAAACTTGAATATCTTGTAATACAGTAATATGATTTGGATAATTTAGATACCATTCGATTTGTTTCAGTAAGGCAAATTCAATAATATCAAAATCATGTCATTTGAATTACTAGATCACAAGATATTTACAAAAAACTATTGGTTGTATAGTAATTTTATAAGAAAATCTAAATGAAATAAAATTGGTACTATTCAACTTCTCTCACCAAGATGAATCGAATAATACCAAAATTATTAAATTTGGACCACTAAATTAGTTTTTAGACAATTTTTTCTAAAAAAATTATATTATATTTTTTTGACCTCCTATTTATCAGAAAAAAATATTATATTTCGTCTACCCCTCTCTTGTATAATGTAGTTTATGATTTTATAAGAGCTAATGAAAATCAGCTTTTTATAAAATCATTATAATTTAATTTAGTAAAAATTGTACCATAAACTTTTAGTATATCTTTGAATTTTTTGTAATATTTATGTGCATTAGATTGGTAATAATCCAAATATTATATTAAAATATTTTAAATTTATTAAATTAAAAATATTAAAAATCGAATGTTAAAAAAGATAAAAAATATTACAAAATTCAAATTATTAAAAAATTCTGATGCAATTATTACTGACCTGAATATTGATAGTTTCATAAAGACGTTATTTTATTTTTTTTTAATTTTTAAAAAAATTTTACTTTTTTTACTGTAGTACTTTAACTTTCAGTAGAGTGTTATAAAATCATTGTATAAGGTTAGCAAAGATTTTTAGCATATTTCAAATTTGCATTATTTCTTTTTTAATATTTGATTCGGTATTTTTAGTACTCAATTTTCTAGTATGATATTTTTTTTTAATATTTATATTAATTAATCAAAGATTAATCAAATTAATTATTTTACATTTAATTTAATAAAAAAAACATAACAGATAAGTAAGTTTGAATAGAAGATGAGCAGGTAGCATCCTGTAACAAGTAAAAATTTTTATTATATATATATATATTTTTTATATTTAAAATAATCAAATGTTAAAAGAATATAAATATTAAAAAATTCTGATGCAATCATCACTAATCCAAATTTCGATTATTTTTAATTATTTATGAATGGAAATGTTGATTTCATTTTGTTTTAAAAAAATATTTTTCATAATACTTAATTAATGGTAGGGTATTTTTAAAGTTTTTGCATAAAGCTATTTTGGTTAAATATCTTTTTTTATGAACATTAACTTTCTCACAAAATCATTTGACCAGATTAGTTTGGCCAGATTAGTAATAAATAGTATCAGAATTTTTTAGCATATTTCAAATTTTGTAATTCCTGTCTTTTTTAGTATCTGATTTCAGTATTTTTTAGTACTTGATTTTTTAGAACGGTATTTTTTTTTTAATATTTAAAGAACACAAGTTCGTATGGAGGGAGGGGGTGGTATTCCATAATGAGTAAATTTCTAATCTATTTAATATTTAAATTTAAATATTAATCTGTATCTAAATCTAAATCTAAATCTAATTAGAAATAGAATATTAAAAAAAACAGAAAGAATTTTTTCCTAATTTGTTTAAAAAATCTAACCAAAAAGGTTAATCTTCGAACCAGAACCTTCACGAAAATTACAATTTTCATGCTATTTTTTACTATTTGTACTACCGCTTTATACAACCAAAGCACTCCCGATTGGGAAAAAAAGACCAAACGAAATATAATAAGTTTTAAAAACATTTTTATTTTATGATAACAATATTAAAAACATTTTATTTTTTGTATTAACTTTATATATGCTTTAGAATTATTTTATATATAAAAAGCTTGTTTTAAAGTGACATTAAATAGATTATACATTGTATCTAAAGCTTAAATTTTAGAGGTAGGGGGTAATTTTGCGAATTGATAATATCTCGTGTGATCCAGTGATCAGAATTGAATAATTTTTATACCATTCGATTCGTCTCGATGAGATGAATCGAATAATACAAAGTTTATCCGATTCTGATCACTGACTGGATCATCGATTATATGCTGCACAAAAAGGATCCTTGAGGGGAATTTTGACGAAATGTAAACTTGGCAAATAATCGATGATATCTTGTGATCCAGTAATCAGAACCGAGCGAGCTTTGTACCATTCGATTCATCTCATCGAAACGAATCGAATGGTATAAAAATTATTCGACACTGATCATTAGATTAATTATTTATTATTATGAAATATATTTCAATTTACTTATTTAAAAATGTTCAAATCTCTAAATGTTCACCAAAACGTCAAAATCGAATTCCATATTACTAGTGTTTAAATTTGCTTTCAACAAATTTAGAATCAATATTTAAATTTTTTTTCAACAAATTTAGAATTGATGCCATCTAGAGGATGATTTCTCATTCTAAGAAATTTTTGTTTAATATCACTATTGACTGTCGTGCATTCATATCTCGGCTTTCCATGTACCCAAAACTTACCACATTTGCATTTTTGCACCACAATATCCACGATCTTTTGAGTTTTTCTTTTTATTTCCACACTTCTTTTGGTGGTCGTCCAGCTGTATTTTTAGATGACATAACTTGCAAATTTGGAAGAAAGATAATAAAAAATTTATAAATCGAATTATTTAAATAAAATATTCAGTACTTATTTTATTTTTTTTTTACATCACTACATCAATCAATGATACATCAATTATACTTTATTACTTTCGGCATTAATTTTGAATTTAGGCATTGACCATTAGTTGCGGTATGAATTTTAGGCATTGCCGCATGCCAAAAACTCAGGTAGAAATTATGCTGCAAGAATTTCTACGGCATGTATATATGGATCTATTTTTTCATTTAATCTTTTAATTTTAATGATTCCTAGAAAGTAAAGTAATTTTTAATTTTAAAAATATTACAAATCATATTTTTTAATTCCTTTATACTGTAGAGGAAAAAAAAAAAAAATTCCGTTATTAAAGACTATATTTAGATTTAGATTAAGTCCAGAGAATTGGTTCATATTGTCAAATGATCAACACCAATAAACATTCGACTAAACTATATGCATGATTAAAAAAAGATCATATAGCATAATAATTGGTCTTCAAAACTCCTGTTTAGTGATTACAAGTCTAAAACTGTACCGATAAGATCGTAGTATACTTGATTGGTACACATTTAATTAAACAATGCATTGTATTATGCGTATCAACTATTAAAGCATACATGAAACCATAATAAATGCTTTAACGAAAAAAAGTGATGGCGTTATAAAACTAAAGTTTGTTTATTATTCTCGAACTTTGAATCTCTGTAGAAGAGAGTCAGGGTACCCGTACATACATGTTTAACATGTACATGTAAAAGGGATGCTCCAGTGCATTTTATTAAAGGTTTTGTTATACCAAATTCTCGTTTCGTCTTAATTGGACTTGATTGTTGTTTTGTGGTGTTAATCGAGAATTAATACAAATATATGCATTAACATGATACAACTTAAATGCAAACATAACCGCGAAGTAATTTTCAATAATGCATGATTACACATTGTATGTGAAATTGTAACTCTAAAGAATGGCAATTGAGAACTATGTGATCTACTTTTTTCTTCCTCTTCATAACCTTTTTTTTTATATTTTTACCATTATTAATCGTCTTTCCTTTCATCATTAATCAAAATAACATACATTCATTTCTTTTTAAAAAAAATTTTATAATAACGGCACGATTTATTGTAGAATTTAAATATTAAACGAAATTCAAAAAAAATCTTAATCAATTTAATTTCCTTTGTTTACTTTTTAAAGATCCCTTGATCTCTTTCATTCCTTTTTTTTTTTTTTTTCTCTATAGAAAATAATAGATCAAGCAAATCGGAATATATAGTTTTGTATATAAAAGATTAACCAGTACCTTTTTTGATATTTGAGTAGCATATGTGCGGGCGGGGACCCGAAAAAAAATAATTTCTCAACCATACAACATTCCGTTCATTCAAAACTTTCCCTTAATACGCATCCTTTTTTCTCGATTATTTCCTGGATAATTATTTTTTATTTATCCATTTAAACGGATTATCTTTTACATGGCTAACATAAATACTTTTGAAAACGTTGCTGTACGATTTGGTATGTTGCCCTTACAGATTTAATACAGTAGTGAATAGATAATGTAGTAATTCTATTCTTTTTTAGCATTACGTATTAGACCGTTGACGGCCGAAGAACTTGTTACTTTACCTGCACCACTTCAAAAGAATGTTCTTTCCACAACACCATTTACTCCAAATCAAGTTACCGTTCAAGGGGAAAGAAAACAATCATATATGTTCGATCACGTTTTCGGACCAGAAATATCACAAAAAGAGATTTATGATCGTGCTGTAATGAATTTGGTGGATAAATTCTTAGATGGTGCGTGAAAATATATTGACAAAGTCGCGAGATAATATTTTCACGTGACAATGATTCGAAACTATATAATTTGGATGCGCTAACGCTAAAAGATTTTATATTAGTCACCTGACTTTTAATTAAAATCTACAAACTAACCCTTCATAAATGCATCTATAGAAAGGATCGAACCTTATTTGATCGATTATACATAATGATCGATTATACAAATGATCGATCATGATATCGATGAAACTTGCAAAGTTGTTCACAACATAAAATTCTACGTTATTTAAAAGTTGGATTAAATTTGGATCACTCTTATTTGACTTTACATTAAATGCTTCTGTAATATATTTGAATTTGCTATGCAAAAATTACGACATAAACAAAAAAGCAATCCAAATTTCATTAAAATTTTAGGGCAAGTAAAATTTTATGTTGCGGCAACTTTGATTAATATATGACGATGTACTTAGCATTACAAAAATCTCGATCAAAGTATCGATCAGCATGTACATGATCGAATATGTGATCGACCATGAAAATTATCATCACTAATAGAAGGTTTGCGTTTATGGAGGGCATTTATTGAGTGGACTTGGAATTGAAACTAGAGTGCATTTATAAAAGGATGAATATATGAAAATTGATTATATTGATTTATAATCAATAAGAAACATTAATGCTTTAGCACATCTATAATTAATAAAGTTTATTAAAAAAAAAAAAAAGAATTCATATAACTAACATTCATTTTAATCGATTTGATCTGTCAGGTTTCAATGCAACTATCATAGCTTATGGTCATGCGTCATCGGGCAAAACGCATACACTTGGATTGTCGAATGATGTTTCCCCATCGAACGAATCGAAGGGTATAATTCCGCGATCAATGTCCACATTGTTCTCTTGCATAAATTCAGCTCAGTACAAAGCGCGAAAATTCGTTATGAGAATTTCTTTTGTAGAAATACATAATAATACTTTAATCGATCTTCTTGGTGATAAAGATTCGCAAACTCTTGTTCGCGAAGATTCAAGTAATCGAATAATTTGGAAAGATTTGAAAGAGATTAAAGTCAATAATGTGGATGAAATAATGGGGTAACTGAATCTTTTATTTAGTTTTATAGGATGTTTTATAGTATAAGTAAGTTAACCAACTTCACTGATAACCTACGTGATCACATGATTATTAGAATACTGTAAAACATCCTATTAATACAAAATAAAAATATCGATATATTATGTTAACGAATATGAAAATTTTTATAGACTTTTATCAAGCGGTGCATTAAGTCGAAATTCTTTAACTTTGAACGCAAATGCAAATTCTTGGCGAGGACACCGTGTTTTTACGGTGACTCTTTCACAGCAAAAATTTGTCCCATCAAATGGTCTGCCAACTAATTCTAATAATATACCACCAACCACCTCAAAATTTAATTTTGGAAGATCCAAGTCGAGGGAAGAAATAAAGACGAATAAACATGATGGTGAATGGATCGCTGTGACAAGTAAATTTCATTTTGTAGATTTGGCTTGGAATGACATGGTATAATTTATAAATATGCAATTATGCAATTAATATTTATTGTTTTTTAAATCATTATTTTTATAAATTTAACTATTAAAAAAAAAAAAAAAAATTTTTTTTATTTATTATAGAAGAATGATAATACCTTGGTGAATCCACAAGAAAAAGATTGTCATTCTCTTAATTCGGTTATCCTTCCCTTAGGGAATGTGATTAGCACTCAAGGAATGGCATCTGATAAAGAATTTAAACATACACGAACACTCAAAGATTATATTGGTAATAACGCTCAAACATTAGTTATATCATGTGTTTCTCCTGCTATAAATCAGATCAAGGAAACTATAAACACTTTGGAGTATGCAACTCAAGCTCGAAACCTCAAAAATATTTCTATAGTTCATCATGAAGTAGGATGGCACAATTTGGAACATTTGCAGGATCTTGTATTGAAACTCAGAACTGAAGTAAGGGCTCTGCGAGCATCTGTCAGAACTGATTCTGACTCTCCTAATTCTGATTTGACCTCATCATCTCATGATTTACAATTAATAGAGAAACAAGATTCTCAAAATTCTCAATTGACAAAAGATCTTAATGGTGATCATAAAGATATTGATGAACTTGAAGAGAAATTTTCTCATCTTCAACGTTCTTATGCTGAAATTTCTCAAGATTTACCAATAAATAATATCATTAATTCAGATGGTTATATTCTTTCTAAAGAAAATTTATCAACTATTAATTTATTGGCAAAACATTTGGAATCATTCAAAGATGATGATGAATCACTTTTTATTCAACGTATATTACCTAGTTTTCAGAAAGCGCTTGGTCCTGTAATTCAAGAATATGAAAAATCTATTACTTCACTTGAAAATCAACTTTTAATTGTCCGTACAGCTTTAAATCACTCAGAAAGTATGATGCATTTACAAGAAGATAAATTACAGGAAGCGGAAGAACTTAATAATCAAAATAGATGCTTGATTAATGATCTTAAAGGCAAGATTTCTAGACTAACTGAGCGAGAAGAAACAACTGAGAGTTATATAAAAAACCTTGAAGCTAAACTTGATTCTGAAGCAATGGTTAAAAAGAAAGATCAAGAAATTATTAATGAACTTAAAAATCAAATTAGTAAATTGAATGCTAATGATGGAAATATTGAAAATCGTATCGATTCTATTGAAATACAATTGGAATATAATGAGGATCAAGTTGCTGCCGCAAGTCAAACTACTAAAAATCTTGAAAAAGCATTGTGCGAGAAGGATGAAGCTTATGTCAATTTAAAAAAAAGATTAGAAAAACAACATATTATTAATGATGAAGAAAAGAAATGGTTAATTGGAGAAATTGAGATGCGAGATCATAGAATCTCTCAGTTGGAAAAGAAAGTTGATGATTTGGTCAATGAAATCGCACGTTTAAAACAATCACACGTCGATGCTAATTATCATTCTCACTCGAGCCATCATTCTAGGTCATCATCTTTAACATCTGTTGATAATGTATCTCTTATTGATCAACCTAAGTTAGAAACTATAATGCAAATTAAAGATTTTCCATCAGTTTCGCAACTTGAATCAAAATTATGCGATCTTCAAAAGATACATAATGAAACAATGTGCGAATTAGAAGATATTAAGAACAAATATCAGACATGCCTTAAAGAACTTAATAATCTTCATGTACAAGTTGATGAAGCAAAAAAGTGTAAACAATCACCATCGGTGACTTCATCCAATGATTCGGACGTTGCACCAACGATAACCTCGGAAAATTTAAGAGAAAAAATTGATTACTCTCCACGCCATCACGTGAATTATCACAAAGCAAGATCAAAATCTGCAGAAATTCAAGGATCAAAGAAACATGATCTCACAAATGCTGCAATAATTCAAAATCTTCAAATAGAATTAAGGCAATTGGAAGTTCTTCATGCTGACAAAGCACGTGGTTTAGATACTATGAAGCAAGAATTTGCTCGCCTTGAAATTAATTATCGTGAAACTCTTGAAATCGTTGAAGAACTTAGAGAAGAAATAAAGCATAGAGATGCTCTGGGACAACAAGAATCTGCCTCTGCAGTTATATCAGAATATACTCAAACAGATGGATATTACTTGATGGCAGTTACAGGCCAAACCAATCAGCAAGAACTCATACAAAAACTTAAAGAAGAAATTGAACATCTTGAAGAAGAACAAAAGGTTGCACTGAAAACTCTTGCCCAACATAAAAAAAATTATAATATCGACGCAGTAACAAGGATACAAACAAGCATCGTAGAACTTAAAGCTGATATTCATCGAATTCTCGAGTGTGATCAAGATTCAGACAAGTCACGTGTTAATACCGTGAACCGGTTACAATCAAGGTTGAAAGAACTTGAAGAACAATTAATAAAGGAACATGAAACTATTGGACGATCTCAAGTTAACGAGGGTGTTGAAACTCCCTTTGATGCATTGCAACAAACAGAACAGGCCAATGTCATTTTAATGCTTCAACAACAAGTTAGCAAACTTCAGAATGAAATTGAAGTAAAAGGTCATGTGATAGCTGTCCTAAAGTCTCCATCAATGGATCAACAACATATCATCGAAAGACTTGAGGATGAATTACATTACTTGAAAGAAGTTCAACGACTAGCTATTGAAGCAAAAAACAAGTTATCTGTGATGCCTGAAATGGAAGAAACGAAAATAGGAGATGAGATTGTTAGTGACTGTTTGGAACAATCTTCTGATGTGTATATAAAAACATTGGAAGAAAAAGTTGGAAGTCTTGAAGCTCAATTGGAAATGACAAAAGAAATGCAAGTTAAGTCCTACATTGATTCTTCACAAAGGGCTGTTGATATCCTTCAAGAAAAATTAACAGCTCTTCAGCAAAAACTTGATGAAAAATCCGAGACTATTGAAACTTTGAGAGTTGAACAAGATATTGCAACTATTCTCCAAGAACAACTTGATAATTTGAAAAATGATATTCAAAAAAAATCTGATGTGATTGAAACGTTGAAAAAAGATTTAGTGGATAATAATTTACTTGAGCAAAAGTTATTCCAAAAGGAAGCGCAAACTTTAAACTTAAAAAAAAAACTTTCTCAAATGCAAAGACAAGAAGAAAGTTTGCAAAAAGAAATGTCTGAATTAAAGAGACGATTGAGTAACTTAACTAGTGGTGATGATGTAAATAAAGTGCTTCAAATTGAATTGGATAGTCTACGAAAAGAACTTCAAGACGTCCGTGAAAGAGAATTCATTGCACTTGAAAGGCTTCAGCTCCTAAAAAGTAGAATAGATGGTGATTCTGAAGAGTCTCAATTACAAGAACAATTAGATTATTTGCAAAGTGTAGAGGTGATGCAAAGGAACAGAATAACAATGTTGGAAAATAAGATTTTGGA
Source organism: Gigaspora rosea (assembly GCA_003550325.1). Lineage (NCBI taxonomy): Eukaryota > Fungi > Glomeromycota > Glomeromycetes > Diversisporales > Gigasporaceae > Gigaspora > Gigaspora rosea. Next base: position 43,152 of record QKWP01001613.1, read on the forward strand.
GAAAGGTGAACGTGTTGATGAATTTCTTTTTCAACTTCGAACTGATTTGGCTTTAGCCAAAGAGTCTAAAGTTTTACACCTCAGGACAATAGAGGCTCTGGAGATAAAATTACAAAACCTTGAAGATAGAACTCTAGCAAGCACATTACAACTTGAAATGGCAGAAATGAGATTTAAAGAATCTCAACAATTAGAAAAAATACGTAACCTTGAATTGAATTTGAGTCGTCAAACTGCAAATGATATTCATCATATTAAATGCATGCTTGAAGAAATTAAAAATATTCATAGCCATGAATGGAAACAAACCAAAGACATTGAACTCACAGAAACATCTTTAGAATTAATAAAAAGTGAATCTGATGTCTCTCTCCTTAAAGATGAGATAACTAACCTAAAAAATTCCAAAGTTACTCTTAACAAAACCATTCAAGATCTAAAATTCAAACTTGTAGAATCTCAAGAACAACTTTCGAATCTTGAAACTTTAAAAACAGAAATAATTAATCTGAAAAAATTAGAAAGTGAACAAAAATATACAATTGAACAATTACAACTACAACTTTCTGAAATCAAGAATTCCAGAGAGCTTTCTAAGAATGAATTAGAACTTATGAAAAAAGGAATTAATCATCAAAATGAAGTCATCGAATCTTTAGAAAAAGAAGTGATAAATTTGAGGCAAGAGTTATTTACCGCGAAAGAAATAAATATCTCATCTACTCGAGAGTTAGAAAAATTGTCTGAGAAATTGAACACAACTCAGAAACAATATGATAATGAACAAAAACGGGTTAAAGCTTTAGAAGTTGAAATAGAAACATATAAACTTGCCGGTACAAATACTGACAAAAATGTAATTGCTTTACGAGAAGCATTAGCCAACACAAAACTTGAGATGGTTGCTCAAAATGAAATTTTAGCTGAACTCGAAACTGAAATGATGGCTATCGAGAAAAAACGTGATCATCATATTGAAATTGGAGAAAAATTAGCATCAAAACTTCAAGAACAAGAATTTATTCATAAGGAAACTGTCACAGGTCTTGAGTCAAAACTCTCAAATTTAGAAACAAAACTTGCGAAAGCGCAAGATTCTTCTTTCCAAAGCAAGAAAATAATCACCAATCTAGAACAAACCCTTGTAAAAGTTCAATCACAATTAGATGATGCTCAGTTATCAGAAGTTAAACATACGCAATTAATTACAGAATTACAAGATAAATTAATCGAGACAAATACAATTTTGATGGAAAGAGAAAAGCAATTGACCACGCAAGATTTTCAAATTGCTGAGTTGGAAGCTGTTTTACATAAAACACAAATAGAACTTGAAAAGACTAAAGTATCCGAACATGAAGCAGAGGAACGTGTAAAACAAGTAGAAGCAAAACTATCAGAAATTGCTTTCAGGTTAGGAAGTAGTCATTCTATTGAAGAATTTGAAGCTGCCAAGAAGATGGCTGAAGAACAATCAATACTTGTTAAAGAACTTGAAGAAATATTGGAACAGATTCAAAATCAAACATGTGCAGATGCCGAAATTTCAAATGCCAATATTGCCAAAATAAGTGCAGAATTAGAAGAAGCTCGAGCAGCTGAAAAAGCAAAGGCGGCTTTAGTTAAAGATTTGGAGAAAACGCTGAAAGCAAAAAATGATAATGTCTTAGAGTTAGAACGAGCATTGATGAATTCAAAAGAAGAACTTGAAAAAATTAAAGATTCTGAATCAATACACATGGAAATGGTAGCAAGTCTGGAAATTAAACTTCAAGAAGTTGAATCACAACGTGAAGAGGGGATTCTCAAGCTCAAAGAAGCAAACGAAGAAATTACTTTGATGCAGAAACAATATATGGAATTGCAAAAACAGGTTGAGGATTCTCAGTCTCAATTAGAGATGCAACGTGAGCAAAAGAATCTTGATGATTTGTTGTCCAATCAATTAAAAGAAGCCCAAAGTCAAGCAAATGAACATTTAAAACAAATTGGACAGCTTGAAGAAAAGGTCCAACAACTTGAAAATGAAAAGAAACAGGAAAGCGAACTTTATACAAATGCAACTGATGAACTAGCTCAACTTAAGAAGGAATTTGAATCATTGGCCGAAGAATTTGCAGATGCTGCCAGTAAATTTGAAAATGCCGATGAATTATCTAAACAGCAAAAAATTCGTATTGAAAACTTGGAATCTGCACTAAATGAAGCAAAAAAATTACAGAAAATAACGCCTACTCTTAAATTAAACGGTTCGACTGAAATAACTGAAATATCTGACACAAATTCTATGATAAATTCGCTTACAAATACAAAAGATGAACTCATGACAAGGATTGTTGAATTGGAAGCTCGTGCATGTTCTCTAAACGATCAAAATAAAAACTTACAAAATGAGCTTTCATGTTTCGCTGCGAACGATATGCAAGTGTTCGAAGATATGAAACAAAAGATCACTGAATTTGAAGCAGTTAAAAAAGAATTAAAGGAACTAGAAGAAATAAATGAAACCTTTTTTGAAGAATGTAAGGTACTTGAAACCAAAGTTCAATCCTTAATGAAACAATTATGGTCTCTTACAAATGGTGGAAATGAAGCAACTCTTCAGGTGGCAGAGCTAAATGAACAAATTATAAAACGTGAAAAGGAAATTTCAGAACTGAAAACTAAATCATCGTCAGGTATTATTATAATAATTGATTGGCTTTGCATACAAAATTTTTATAATCATCATCATAATAATGAATATATTTATATTTATATTTTATTTAGCAAATAAAGAAATGAAGGAGGAAATCTCACGGCTTTTAAATGAAAATGAATCTCTCAAGAAAGCAATGCAAAAAATCAATCAAGAATCCATTGATGCCAATAATGTAGAGTTACAAGAATTACATAGAAATCAAGGCCAACTGACAATTTCGTCTTTACTTGCATCTTCTAATTTAACAAATGCACCACCGCCTACGCCACCACCAAATCACCCATTACCACCAGTACCAATTACGTTACCACAAACTCCCAACAGCCCTATTTCTCGGTCAACAACTCCAATTATTGCACGTCCTCGCACGCCACTTTCGCCAAAGCCTGAACACATTCATTCAGAATCTATATGCGCGAATCCAGATCTTGTATTAGAGATTCAAAGGTTAAATAAAAGAATCGCAAAGATTGAAGGAGAAAACTTGCAAAATCAACAACTTGTTGAAACATTAGAATCTACTTTAAATGAAAATGAGACCAATTTGAATTTGGCTAAACAAGAATTGGCAATTATCCAAAGTCAAAAAATGGATTTAATTAGACAAGTTAAAAGTTTGAAATCTCAATTGGATGAAGCAAAAGATGAAATAGAAAGCACAAAATATGAAGTTAAAAATGAGAAGCAAGTTATGGAAAAAGTATTAGAAGAAGAGAGACAGGCCAAAGAAAAATCAGAGAGAGCAAGAATCGCCTTAGAAAACCAAATGGAAAAACTCATGGCAAAAAGAAGCAAATTTATGTGTTTTTAATACGATTTGGTGCGGATTCATCTGAATAAAAAATGTCTTGAACACATTTCTTTAATAAAAATTTGTAAATTATTAAAAAAAATGTTTTAATACTATTTTGTTTTATACATTTATATTTTTATCACAAAATTAATAAACCTATTTGTTATCAATGTTATTTAAAAGTTTTGAAGGAGTAATTGTTTAATTATCGGAAATTTTATAAAGATAAAATATATCTAATAATGCTGCGTCTTAGACTTTTATTTTACTTTGTAGACGAACGGTAAGTGTTGTAATGGTAACAGTCAAATCAATCGCATGGTAACGCATAGGAGTCAAGTGAATTTGACAAAGGTCATACTGCTGCAAACTTGTTCCAAGAACCATTATCGAATGACGTATTTAAAAATTATATAATTTTGCCATCGATTGTTAAGCAAATGTTTTTGCAATTGTGTTTAAATGTACAGACAACTGATTTTAATGTCTTCATTTATGCGGAACGCATTCTATTTTTTTTTTAAAAGTGAAGTCTATCCTCGTTTCCTTTATTAATACTATGTAATGACTATTTGCGAATGACCAAAATCAATTATATCTAAAATAATGTTCAAAATCGTCGAAAAAAAGTAGCTTATTTTTGGAAACATATGGTATTGGTAATAAATAATTGTAATTATAATTTTTTTTAATGTTTGCTTAATTAGATAATTTATTATTTGAAAATTGCTACCAATTTTATTTAACAGAATGAAATATATTTTATTATACTAATTCTAGCAGTTTTAGATTTATAAGTTCTTCAAATTTGCTATCAGATCCAGATTTAATTACAACATCTTTGTTTATTATTATTAAAAAAACTGTTTAGAATATAAATCTTTATTTATTTCAAAAATTTTAGTACTAAAAAAAGACATTTTATATTTAAACATGTCTTGTGAAATTTTATTCATTTGAATATTTTATAAAAAAAAAACTTTTGATTTAAATTACATAATTTGGACAGACTAATTAATAAATTACTAGTTTAGAACATGTCAGAAATGTGTACCAAGTTTGTAGTGCAGATTGTTTGAACTACAAATCAGATTTTGCAATCAGATGTAATAACATGATTAAAAAGATTCAAAATAAATGTTTGTTTTGCCAAAAAATTGCCTATTTTTTCAAAAATCTGTATAGAAAAACACTTTTAATGCCAACAAAAAGTTTTTATTGGGCAATTTTGCCATATAAATGATCCTTTTCTAACCCAAATCCTAACTCTAACCCTAACTTTAATGAACTTTAAAGAATTTTTGTTGTGCTACAAACCTAGCACACATTTCTGATATGTCATGCAGATCATATGTGTAATTTTTTTTTTTTTTAAGGTGAGGCATGTATAAAATTTTTAATTATGAGTCAAATTGTACGTGTGGCTAGTTGTACTCAAAACAAAAAAAAAAGAAAAAAATTTTACATTTGACGCAACTTAACATCTCTACCTGCAATTTATTAACATATACGTTCCTGAGATGATGCGCGAAGTTGTCTAGTTAATATTAAATAACGAGATGTAGTTATAAATGTCGTTAGAATATGTATGTAAATTTGTACTTCTAATATTTCTTAATATTTCATCCGATTTAGTTAATTCCAATAAAATATTTTCATCGTTCTGCCATTATGTAAAAATTTCACAGATTTTTATTGCTGATGGACGATTTTTTGGTTCCCTTTTCCAACATTCCTTCATTAAGTTTATATAACACTGTGGCGTGTTCATATTAATTGTTGGTCGCAAGTCATTATGGCGTATTTCCATTCGAAATTGTGTTTCAAATTCTCGATCATAAGATACTGATCTTCCATATAAAATTTCCCACATAATTATACCGAATGAATAAATATCTGATGCCGTTGTATAATGATTTCCATCCAAAATCTCCGGTGCTATATATGGTAAAACCCCATAAATTCCACGTCTCTCTGCATTTGGTGTTATATTTGTTGATACTGAAAGTCCCAAGTCTGTAATGTATGCACTATGTAAATTATCTTGCAAAATATTGTCGCCATGTAAATCTCCATGGATGAGATTTTGAGAATGAATTATTTGAAGATCAGAAACGATGCAATGCAATAAAGTTATTTTATTCTTCCATTCCATTTGTACTATAGAATGAAGATTTGTGCGTAAAGAACCCATTGCTGCATATTTTAAGACAAGGACGTAATCATTAGAAGTGTCTTCTTTTGATATTCCATAACATTTCAAAAATGATGGATGTTTAGAACTAATATCATAATATGCCCTTAGCTTTAATATTAGAATAAAATATTTAATATCTAAATATTATATAGTATATATAAATAAATTACATATTAAAATATAAAAATTACCTCATTTATAAATCCTTCGTTGTAAGATTTTGATCCGTGAAGTAATTTAAGTGCAACATGTCTTCTTACATTTTGTTTTTTATCTAACCATGTGGCATGAAATACTGTTGCAAATCCACCTTGACCTATTTTTTAATAACATTAAATTCTTTATAAGGAATACATAATAATGGATATTCTTCTCCTTCCAATAACTCTTTTATATCATTAATGCTAAAATTTTCATTTTTCAGTCTACGCGTGGCTAAAATTCAAAATTATTAATTGGTAAATTTAAATTGTCAAAAGTAAATCAGATAATAATAATATAATATTTTTTAAAAAATAATCACACAAAATTTTATTTATTGCCCTAATTATGTTTGTTAAATATATATATATAAATATTAATGATATAATTTACAATAAAAAAAGAATTGGTTACATACATTTGATGCCAATAGTCAGCCATCAATAAGTCCCTCGGTATCCCAATCCCATTTCGATAACAATCACCAACTTTAGCCATTCCATTAAGATCACCCATCTCGGCAGACTTTAGATAGTAAATGAATGTCCTGTATTCATCCTTTTCAGTTCCTATTCTGCAAAAATAACAATGCCCAATTTGATTGATTGCAACAACAACATCTGTCACTACCGATTTTTGATAATGAATGTCTTGAATTTATTTTCATCCTTCTCAACACCTATTCCATTTCGATAACAATCTGCAAGATTATATATTGCTTTGGCATTTCCCATCTCGGCAGATTTTTGATAACAAATGAATGCCTTACGCTTATACTTTTCGGTCCCTATTCCATATTCGTAATAACAGCCAAGTTTATTTATTGCATTAGAATTTCCCATATCTGCAGATTTTTGATAAGGATGAATGCTTTATGTTCATCCTTTTCAATTCCTATTCCATTTTCATAACAGTAACCAATATTACTTATTGCAACAGCATTCCCCTTTTCTGCAGATTTTTGATAATAAATGAATGCCTTGTGTTCATCTTTTTCAATTCCGATTCCATATTGATAACAAAATCCAAGACTAATTGATCCACTTGTATTTTTCATTTCGTCAGATTTTTGATAAAGAATGAATGCCTTATGTTTATCCTTAGTAACTCCTATCCCATGCTGATAACAAAATCCGATTTGATTTATCGCAACAGCATTTCCCATCTCGGCAGATTTCTGATAATTAATAAATGCCTTATGTTCATCTTTTTCAATTTCAATTCCAAATTCATAACAACTTCCAAGATTATACTTTGCAATAGCATTTCTCATATTGGCAGATTTTTGATAATGAATGATCGCCTTACGTTTATTCTTTTCAACCCCTATTCCATATTGATAATGATGCCCAAGATTATTTCGCATCTCTGCAGACTTAAGTTTATCCTTTTTAACACCTATTTCATATTGATAATTGTATCCAAGATCATTTAATTTAGTTGATTTTTTATGGCAGGACAGATTATTATTAACTTTCGGCATTTTTACTTTTGGAATATGAGAAATATATAAATATATGAAATATAAATGCGATCAATTATGGATATAACTCGTATGTCAGATTAGTTGAATTTATAAGTATTTGAGTCCTGCCAAGGGAAAACCTGGAATTCTTAATTTTCGGAAACTCCGCTTTAGTGAAACTGAAAATGAAATTTTGGAAAACTAATAATTCCAGATTTTCCCTTTGCAACACTCATTTGAACACCGATACAAAATTGCGTTTTTGTACAAGGACTTCAAAAATTATTTGTAGAATACATGTGATCAAAAAGAATGTTCCAATTGATTATTCCGTCGTTTCGATTACGTGATTGACAATAGAAAATTTTTTTTGATCACACACATTATCGTTATACAATAATAATGCCATGACCATTTATCACCAGGATTTACTAATTTTCCCAAGTTCCCATTGGACAAAGTAAATTACATCACTGATCAGAGTGGCAAAAAACCTCATGTAATACTTTTCAAATATTATTAATTAATTTTTTAATAATTTTTTACGTTGCAATTTTTTCTAAGCTTTCAATTAGAGATAGCAAAAACATGGCTTTTTGGTTTAAAACATATTTTGATGTTTTTTTATTAAATACTAAACATAGTCAAACCTCTCTGAAGTGGATGCTTTTAGAACTGCATTTTAAAACAACTATTTAGAGAATGATAAAAGTACATTTATAAAATCAAGTGTTGATTTAGATTGGTATATATATTTAAAGAAAGCATGCACTTATAACAGTATAAAAACTGCATTTTAGAAAGATCTAATTGTAATTATTAATAATTATACTGTATAGCATATATACCATGTGATCAAAATTCTAAATTATGATTGGTTTATATACAGTATAAATTATTAGTCCGAAGCGGAGGACTCTATTTTTACGAAAGGGTTTGTGTCATCATGTGATATACAACCAATCACATTCGACTGATCGACAAAAACAGAACATATAGTGTATATATTAAATATTGGCTCCGAACACATTTACCTAGTATATAGAAAGTTTTATTGAAGTTATATAGCTTCGTTAAAAAGGGTAATATACATTAATAATAACTTCACAGAGGCAAATTATACTAACTCCAACTAGAAAGCAACGATGTTTTGTGGACTGGAGCCTAATCCTTATCTTTAGATCGATTAAATATATAAGTTATACTATGTTATATTACATAACATCAATTATCAATCCGCCTTTCTGGACCGATTAGTCTCTGCTATTTCTAATATAACTGAAGGAAAATTTTCTTTTCTCTCAACTCCAGTCAATAAAACTTTTCTATGTGTTGGCTTCTTTTTTTTTTTAGAAAGTATTTTAACCTGTATAAATAGTGCCCGGATGCTATTCAATATACCGCAAATTCGAACTATCTTGAATAAATTTTTAGCACAGTACTTTCATGACGTAGATGGCATATAATTTTGTTATATACATAGTTTGTTACATATATTATATATTATATATAATAATTTATTTATATTATATTATAGTTTAATACTTGTCGTAATTCATTGATTAATATGTACTCACGTTGAAAGGTGTCAGGGGTAACTTAGATTAGCATGGAAAACGTTTTCATGGCCGTGGGAATTGTATGCCAGACCCTACAACTAGGCCCGGTGCCAAAATTTTATGGCTAAAAATAGGAACAGACGAATTTGATAGATGTCTAAAAATCGATGTGACAAGATCACACACAATTCGGACAATGACTATAACTTAACTACTGAACTAGATATTGTGATAAGTATTGGACAAGTAATAAAGCAAAAATAAATTTACTCTATTATAGTCCTTCAGAACACGTCCTGTTTAACACCCCTTTTTTTTCGCTGTAAGAATGCACATGGCATGTAACTGGGGTTTGGGTCAAAATCCCGACAAACAAAATCCCGACAGGTCATAATCCCGACAAAAAAATCCCGACAATCAAAAATCTCGACAATCAAAAAAAGAGTAACTTTACTATAAAATCAACTAAACCAAACCCTAGACCAGGCGCTCACCCTAACCCCATCCTAGGCATTCATCTAACCCTAACCTAACTTAAATGATTTTTTTGTTGTCGGGATTGTTGGGATTTTTATTGTCGGGATTTTTTTGTCGGGATTATGAACTGTCGGGATTCTGTTTGTCGGGATTTTGACCCGCTCCCATGTAACTGTATAATGGTAACACCCTTTTTTTTCACTGTGAGAACGCGAGTGCATCTATTTGCGCAACAGCACGTGATGATCGACCAGTCAAATAGAGGAATTTTGATGCAAAGCAAGAAACGGTATCTGATGGGGATTGTTGCGCAAATGGATGCATTCGTGAGAACACACATGGTATATAACTTTATAATGGATAACGCCCTTTTTTTTTACTGTGAGAATGCACATGGCATATAACTGTTCACACGGTTATTCGTTCCAAATTAGTACACATCAGTGATTACAAAATCGCAAAGTTATACATACAATAAGATATAAATACTTCCTTTTTTCTTTACCGTCGGTTAGTCTCATACCTCTTCATCACCCAATGTATGTATATATTTTTCTTATTTTTTCCCCCCTCTTCAGGCTGATACTCCTTTTTCTCTTTTTATATTTTCTTTTTGTGATGACACATGTCGCATGGTAGTAAGCCGGAGAAAGTCAACTATTGAATTCTCGCGGCTGTGTGTTCATGCCGATTCACAATTTTTTTTCTATACCTCTTTTCATACTTTCTTTTCTGTGATTGGGCCAATGTCGCATGGTGTTAAGACGGAGAAAGTCAACTATTGAATTCTCGCGACCATGTGTTCATGCCGATTCACAATTTTTTTCCATTTTTTTTTTTCTTTTCAGCCTGATAGTACGTATGAAGAACGTTAACTTCCCTTTTTATTTTTCATCATAGATGTCGAACTTGGACGGACACACTTCTCATTCTTTCCACTGGCTATCGAAAAAACAAGCAATATCTTGGAAAAGCGAAAAGAAATCATAATATGGTATTGAAATAGAATTATAGTTTATTCCTTTGTTTTGTAGTAAATTGTTTTGAGTGTCTATACTTTATTTATTATTTGTTTATTTTTTTATTTTTTTATTTTTTTGTATTTTTTTTATTTTTATTTTTTTTTTATATATTGATGAGCGTTGTATATATTAATTCTTTTAATAAAATAAATGTATAACTCAATTTTATTTAATTTTAATAAAAAAAATTTATAATCTACTGAAAATAATTTCATCAAGGATCTCAATATAATTATTGAATTTATGGGTTTTTTTCTTGATATTGCCAAGAATCAATCATTTTAGTGCAAAAATTAGCTAGTTAAAGTATTTATAAAATTATTACATCATTCAAAGTCGTAGTTAATCAATATAATTTTTTATAGATAATCCAGGACCTCGGCCGAATGAAATAAAAATATTTCATTTTGATGAGGAAGGAAAATCTTATGAACCGCTAGATTAGTAGAACCTAACAAGCCAAAAGAATTGTAAGTTACAGAATTTTCTAATTGTTTTGGTTTTTATATTTTTGTATTGCATGTTTTATATATTCTCTTTTTTTTTCATTCCGTATAATCATAGTAAAGTTTATAAATAAACGGGTCAATATTTCGAGATTGATGGTAGTCAAACAACTCTGGAGGAAATCAAGAATAATCAGGCTCCACTTCGGAAAACGGCACAGTTATAATATATTATAGACCTGGTGTTCGAATTCATCTCTGATAAAGGAAATGGCCAAGGTGGTGATGCAGGTTATAATTATACGAAGTATTATAATAATAATACTTTTATTTGTATATTGTTGTTCCGGCAACAGTTATTATGAAATAAAGAAGGGGGATCCGGCGACCTCGCCATTTTTTATTTTCACATGGTTGTGTTTATTAATATCTAGTTAATTTCTTTTTGACTTAACGCTTTCACATATACTATGGGGACTCCACTAAAAGTGTAAAACTTTAAGAAAAATTATAAAATTCTCAATTATGTACGTCGATAATAATACAATAAAATAAATTCATGAAATACACATGCAAAAGTAAACGTGATTATGTATATGAAATCGAGCCACCGGGAGCTTTATTGATGTAAAAAAAAAATAAAATAAAAATATACAAATAAAAATTTGCATAGATCACTAGTTCGTAAAAGGATGATTTTGTTCTTCAGCCGAAATAATTGCGTTATACAATTCAGTAAGATTCCCCGGATTAGCGATTAGAAGTTGTGTGACAGTAATATTCGATGCAGTTGTTAACTCTTTGATAAGTTTCTTCAGAGTAGGTGATTCACCCTTACTGGCGGATGTCCTGCTTTTTTCTAGATGATTTTTCGGTAGATGCGCGCCTATCTGCTATAGTTTCCTCCTTAGGACGCATCAATCGGACCTGAGTTTTCTAGATCGTCAATTTCCAAATCTTCAGCTGGGCATGTGGACACTTTTTGTGTGAATTTGTCACTGCAATCATAATGCACGGCATGTTTATAGAATAAAAAGACTGTGTCTTTCGGGAAATCTAGGGTGATTTCGTCAGCGCATTGGCGTATGTTACAAGGCTTATGGTTTCTTGAAATACAACATTCTCGACATCCTATTGTTGGTGAAGTTAGGAGAACATCAGATTAGATAAGGCTTCCGAAGTTCCACTTGTTTGAGCTAGGTGCTACAGACTCTGGTATTATATCAGCTTCCTCAAAGTGCGAATCATTCTGTGGCTATCTAGAATCTTGTTTCAACCTCACAACTATAGTCTTAAGTTCAGCATTCTCAGCAGTAGTATCCGTCCTACTCTTGAGCTCGGCCTTCTCGGATTCAAGCCCAGTAATCTTAGAAGTTAATCTCGGATTCAAGCACTTTTCATACAATAAACACGTGAATTTGGGCGAACTCAATTCGCTGAAAAAAATTTTTTTGGTCAAAAATATGTTGGTTAGTGTCTAAATGCAATAAATGTTAAATGATCATAAAATATATACAGTAAATTGCTTTATGTATATGAAACCATTGTATAAACATTTTTTATTATTCCGATGCATATACACGCATTCACACCACCCACATATAACATACAGTGTAAAAAATTAAGCCCGATATAGGTGAAACTTTGCATAGATTGTGACAGCTTGTTATGATATTAGATTATTATTATGATTATATGATAAAGTTATAAAACAGAAGCATAATTAATATCATGAGTTAAGAAAAATTCTTGAGATATATTATATAATGCAAAACACGCATTAATGTAATAAATCCATCTGTTGGTTGAAATCCATCTGTTAGCTGAATAATGAAGGAGTAAAATGTGAGACTTATGCACATAAAGATGAACAAGTGGGAAGAGGAAAATATACTGTACTCAAACGCTCTTGCAACTTTCCAAGCCAATAAATATCGTGTTCTTTCATAAGGAAGGTGCCAGGTTTTACATTTGTAGGCCACTGTATTGACATATTCAATGATGACGGATACTTATCCACTTTATGCCTTCCACACCAATCAAAATCTATTAGCTTTGCTCGTTGCCTTTCATTTTCATCATACACTAGAATGTTTGGAAGACGGAGATCCGCAAACACATAGTTATTTGAATGTAACAATTCTATTGCAAGCTTTACATCGTTATAAATAAGATTACTAGGTCTAATATCGCGTTGATCAAGTTTCCTATCCAGCGAAATACCAACAAATTCCATAATAATCATCCAATATCTTCCAAGAGCTAGGAATTCATCTATAGGGCTTTGGTATAATATTTTCGGGGCATAACCCTTTCCGCTGCAGATCTTATGTGCTGTTATATTGTAATTTTTCACAAATTTCACGACAATATCATAATTATTCTCCATATTCGTTGTTCTAGCTTTCCAGATAGAGCTTATGCGATTATCTTCCAGCTCTTCGATGTAGATAAAATTAACATTTTTATCATCCAATTTAAAACTTCGAAGATAGGGAAAATACCTCTGTTCTACCTGTCCAGGTAGAGTTAAGTTTAAATTATTGTAAAAATTTCCGAGTCATGCAAAAGCAAGTCGTAACGCCTGAAAAAGTCGTGCAATCCGATTCACTTGGTCTTCATTTCGTACGTTGATTGTAAGAGGAATCATATCTGTTAGTGGCTGGACCACTACCCTATTAAGGAAGATGCCTCCGAGTACACAAATCCATGGTCCGGTAATGGTGATAATAAAGGATGGTACGCAACAGCAATCTCGAATTTGTTCAACCTGAATGGAAGGTATCACATGAGCACATGAATTCGTACAGCAGTAATTAAGGAATAAAAAATTAAACATACTACTGTCTGAGACCAATAATCTCGGTAATATATTGCTGCTTTAAGACTAGGATCAGTTTCACCTGATCCAACCTCATTTTCTCCTTCGATTATCCCAATATAAGCGTCGAGAAGGCCTACTTTAGCCGTAAGTAATCCATCGCACGAGCAACCTTTCGCGTAACTAGTCAATACTATGGTGCCAAATATTTTCGAAAGTATCTCTCTCATATTATTCATACGTCCGTCTTCGATGAAATATTTGTCTGCTGATGCGGAAATAATATCCATGACCCATTCCAAAGTGTCAGGAGGTACTTCCAGTTCTATACTATTAAAATCTTCAAGGAATTTTGTAAAGACTCTATTGTAAATATTAATAGGAGGACCAGTAAGTTCAAGCGGTCGGCCATTAAGGATTGGGTTAGTAATTTGAGTTGTGAAAAAGGTAGAAGGCTTGGCACCAGACGAAGGGGGTCTCGCTTTAAGGCCAATATTAACAGTTTCCCTGTACTCTGTGATGAGGTAAAAAAAAGAAATAAGCCATGGATTTCAACTTTGATACCTTGAAAATGAAAAGGTAACCTTTTTCGCGCTTTCTCCGTTTAATTTCTGACTCTAAAAGTAAATCTGATACTTCGTCTGGAGGTACTGGAGGTAAATGAGTTGTCAATGGTTGAAGTGCTCGCTCACGGTAAGAAAGGACACTTACCATAACCACGTTCACGACCAAGTTTAAGCGCCTCCAGTTGTGCTCTCAATTCTTCTGCTGCTTGATTCCGACACAAGTTAGAAAATGACATGACAACGAGTAAAAGCAGTATAGGTTGGAATAATGATATTATTGATGACACAACACAAAACGGTAATAGCTATCAAAGCCTTGTTCGTTTGCGTTAACATTTCTATTACACTTACCGGTGGCTTCTACGATAGCATGAATGTGTTTTTTGGGCGATGTTTGGCGATAAGAAGCAGGAAAGAGAAAAGCACAAGAATAAGTAAGTATTCGGTATTATTGGAGCACACGCAATGATAAAACATACCATGCGTGGAAATGAATGACTTCAAGTAACCCCGCTTCTCATCATCCGTTTTGAAGTCAGTAAGAAAAGCCACTACAACATCTATTTTTTTTACGTTGTCAGCGAAGTATTTACGTAATCTGAATTGTTCATCTTGATTGAAATCAAAAAGACGATTAATTTCTCTGCTGAGAGTCAATGCATCATCCATTTTGGTATTACAAATTACTCAATCCGAGAAAAAATTTTTTGGGTTATCGTTAGTAAATCTTGTCAATAATCTCCGTTATTGAAAATATAAGAAATTGATTGTCACTCTGACTCATTACAAAAATCATGCTTTACAATATTTCACATAAAAAAAAAGTGCTAAACTTTTTCGGGATTTCGTAGTTTTTCACAGGTGAAAAATATTCACAATACTTTATTAATGCATGCAAGCGATAAAATAAATACAAGTGTGAGAGTACATGATAAAGTTTCTATGCTACAATTGCGAACTTGAGTTTATTGCTTGAAGTGTTGCAGGTAAGATAATATTCCAACTTATCTTGGGAATACAACTTCGCTAATTCAGGATCATAAGTGTGCCACTTTTCTAAGTAATTTTGTTTGTCTTTACGTGCAAGTGTGTTATTTCGATTTTTTATCATTGTATATATTAAATAGAAAAAATATAACGTGACTAAATTTTTTATACAAACCTGCACTTGTGTTTGTGCCCTGTCTCACATGTAGGGTTGTAAAAAATATTATACGGTATAACAAGGTTCGAGTTGGAGAAGATGCAGATGCAGTAAGTTATCAACTAAGGCAATCGTGGGTCGCAAGTAGGAATGTTAATTGTTCGGTTGGGGAACTTACCCGATTTCAGAAGTTGAGTCAGTATCAGATTTTAGTGTGAATTGTATCGATTATGTATAAATTTTCATATATTTTTAGTACAAATCGAAATTCACTCTTACTATATCTTTAAATTTCATGTGATGTTAGTGAAGTCGAAGTGGAGTCAACTCTAAACAGATTAGAAGTAGAGTTTAAGATATTTTATTAGGTTGTAGAGCATTTAAAGAATGACAGTAAAATAAGGGTTTATTAATACTTGTAATCATTGGAATGAGTCAAATGGATGAAAAATAATAGTGTTCGAGGTTAAGTGGTCGAGAAATTATAGAAAATAGGCATGAAAAGGTATAGTAACGAGTGCTTTAGAATATATAATTATGAATATGATACTAATACAATTTAAATCAAAAATCTCAAATTTTGTCAGAAAGTCAAACATCTATTTAATTCATTTTGTATCACTTTATTTACTACCGCAATTTAAATTACGTAAATGTAATTTGATCATAACAGATAAATTTTCATGATTCAATCTAGAGGTAAGTAAAGTACCGGTAGTTCATTCGTTCAGAGCAAAAAATCAGAAGGCTAAAAATAATAAAGGAATAGATGTGTTAGTGGATGCAAGATCAAATAATAATATTTTAATAAAATTAGCATTAAATACCGGTAAACTATTTATTTAGAAAGTTTAAAAAAGGTTTTGTTTCTTGAAACATGTGTACCAGAACGCCCATTTGTATTTTTTTTTTATTTGATATTCGTAATTTCACAAAATATGTTAATTTTACATATAAAACTTTAATTTATTACTATATCAAAAAAAAAACAAAATTTAAATAATAAAGTTTAGAGAATTTATTATTCGGTCAACAAACTTTTTGTACTAGTTTACCAAAAGTTTATTAAAGCGGTTTAAACTTTTTATTTATTATCGGATACTACAAATAATATTTACTAATTTACAAAAATTATATTTTAATACTTTCATTCTATATTATTGTAAATGTCTAATTAATATTCTAAAAAAATACATAGATTGAAGAATTAGATAACTAATACAAATATAATTATATAAAATAGTACCCGTTAGCCACTATTAAATAGTGCCCAGGCCATACGACAGGGACGTCGGTACTAATGATGGCCCAGAAGACGATAATAAATAAGGGGAAAAAAAATATACTATTCTAAAATAATATACGAAGTCTATTCTAATTTAAAAAAAAATTCCCGCCGAAAACACGCATCAAGGTGAAACCCATCTTTTAGTAAAGGCAAACACTTCTTGGATTAAAAACCATCTTTTAGTAAGGGCAGACTCACTTCTTGGGTAGAATCACGCTAGAAACGCTAAAATAACAACCAAAACCCTGCCAAAAAATTGGGTATAACAGATAATATAAATTAAATATTAAACAAATACATACCTTTACGCCCTAGGTTACGTACATAAATAGGCTTATCTTGCACCGTGACCGTATCTCTGAAGGAATGTCATGTTCTTCCAAAGAAACTTATACAGAAAGTTAATATAATATTGTCAGTATATTTAATTCATATAGAAAAGCGATCCGGAGAAAGATAGGGAAAATTGTTAAGTATAAACTGAAAAAATTTCGCTTTTTTATAAAATTCACGTTACACTTAAACAATCTAATGACTTCACTTGATCGTCCCAATTTGTCAATTGTCAATTTGCAGAAGTTAATCGTTGAGAACCCCATGCCCAATTTGTCAATCGGGACTCATATCAATTTGTCAAAGCAGTCTTTTTTTATAGGTCAGTAAAACTTTTTTAGATAACAGATAACTGATAATCCGATAATCCAGGGAACTACTAATCTGTTACCCTAACTTTAACATAATTCTGGTCATGATCTACGTACCATGATGCGAATAGCTTTTTTTTTTATAAACAAGGTTCGCATTTCACAGGATGCAGTTGCAGTGAGCATCTAGCAGCATAGCAGTTGAGACTAAATAAATAACAGTCGATATTGAAAAAACATAGATCGAATAAGCTCTGACCGATCAATGAGATTATGACGAATTTATTAACCCAAAATCTGAAAATTTGACTACAAATTCAATATAATAAATTTTTATGTATAATGTAATACGTCAAAAGCGACGAAGATGGGTTAGACATGTTATCAGTATAGATCAGAGGCCCAAAAAAATTTTTCAGGGGTTCGGTATCAATTTATTAATATGTAATTTGGCGCCTAAAATTTAATTTTAACGATCAGAGACTTGGACATGGTGACCGAATTTTAGCTTAATTTCATAAATTTGTCATAATGCAAAAAGCAAATAAACAAATTATGATTAGAATACCAAGAAATCTGAATCTATCCTCAACATATATTTTAAATTGAGTCTTATACCGTGTTGTCATTGGACAATGTTTAAACGGATCTAATTTATATTGAACATTTAGACCATGTCCAATTTGTCCAAATAGTGCAAAAATATGCCCAATCGTATTGCAGTAAAACCTCCATAAGTGCACTCATATAAGAGCAAAGTCTTTATAAATAACACACACAAATTCTGGCTCAAATATATATATATACATATGATTTCTACAAATGCACTTTCTCTTATTGATCTTTAAATGCACTTTGTTAGGGTTTGGTTCCAAGAACGTGCGTGCACTTATGGAGGCCCAACAATTTATTAGATAGATAGATTATTTTCAAACATTATACTTACTCAATTGAAGGTTTTTTAATATCGATATAAATTAATACTGTACAAAAAAATTAACAGTGAATTATGAATAAATTAGTTAAAACCTGAACCATAAATTGATTATATTATAAATTTAAAAATCATAGAGATTGTACCTGTATATTAGTGTTAATACGTGTAAAGATATTCCAGTAATTAATAATTTGCGAATGTGCAAAGCAGCAATAGTATAAAACATAATATTTAGTTTTGAACCTTAATGCCGTTTTCCAACCATGAGCCAATACAAATAAGAGCTTGTACATAATTTTCAGAAAGGTGTACATGATGCAAAGAGCCCTGATGAGTTTTGAGAATTAATATAAGAGTTAAGATCTATTTTGGAAGGAACCAAATATTCATAAATAGTTTACTAAATTTCGATCCAGCTGATAATGATGCCAATGTACTCCGAGGTATCCCGACCTGGAATTTTGGTGACCCTCCTGTATGAGTATAAATATTATAAATACGAAAGTTTATTATTAATATGAAAGTTTATAATAGTACATAGTGGCTCTTGATATAACGGACTCTTGATATAATGGAAACTAAATAAAATCTTGATATAATGGATCAAGGTTCAAATTCACATCATAATAAATACTACTTGATATAATGGATTTACTAATAAAACTTACGATAAAGCGGATTTTAAAAAATTCCTCACTATGTGCCCATGGTACTACATTATATCGAGAGCCACTATGTAATTAGCTATAGTTATGGCATATAATGTAATCGGCTCATAGCTCTAAATTGGCTCCATATAACACAAGCTGAACCATAGCTCAGTTAAGCTAATTTGCTTATGACTTTGCATAGCTGTTTTGTATCACTACTCATATAGCTCCTATTTATTTGGTTACCGCTACCCAATTAATTTTCTGTAAATCAATTAGAAAATCACATACAGCTCATTCTCGTTATAATGAAGTCCTCACTATAGCTTATATTGAGAGAATACTATATGAACTTCACCATATCAAGTTGAAGTTTATAATTTTGGAATTCAAAATTCTTTATTGTATCGAATCTTCACTATAATGACTTAAATTTCTTAAAAAAATGAATTACAAAAACTTTAAATCCAATACGTATGTACAGTACTATTAGAAAAAAATTTTTATAATATACAGTAGTACAAGTGAATACAAAATATTAATACATAAAAAAGGTTAGTATTTGATCTGTGCCTCAAATGGTTTTTTAAATACAGTCAACCCTCTATAAATGCAACTCGTAGGGACAAGCCTACAACGTACATTTAGGGAGATTTGCATTTAGAGAGAGCCAATTAAATTGCAACTTTAAAAATTAGATTATCAAGTTTGTGTAATTCTACCAAACCTGTATAACCTATCTTAAATACTAAAATTTGATTGGCTACGTGCATTTAGGGAGGTTAGTATAATATAAAATGATATTCAAGAAAACGTTCATTTACAGAATATAGAATGTGCATTTAGCACTAATAACATTTTACGGAATAGAAAAAAAGTACATTTAGGGAGGTATTGCATTTATGGAGGTTGCATTTATAGAGGTCTGACTATATAAATACAACTGTTGTTCATAGCGAAGTGAAAATGGAGCACTAAGGATCAAGATCAAGAATCAAGATCTAGATCAAGAATAGAGATCAAGAATAGACCTACTATACAAAACACTTTCAAATTCGTAATACTATCACTTCCTTTTATATGCATTTTTTTGCTAAAAACAGACAGCGATTCTTGCCAAGAAAGACTAAATTTTGTTTCGAATATTCAAAACCATAACACAAATATAAAAGCGCCTTTTGAGAAAGGTAAAAAATTGGTTAATATACCGTATAATTACTGTTATTATACCATCAATTTTTGGTATAATTGGTATGATATTGGTATAATATAAATTAACTAATAAATTTTAATTATTAATTAATAATACTAACTGCTAATAATTTAAAGAACCTAATGATCTCTTATAGAAGCTAATATATAGTAAATAAGATACTAGAACTGATCAAGAAACAAATTTAGTGTTTTGGCAGCCAATGAAATATAAAATCTAATAATATTATATGAATAAATTCTGATTTTAAATCACGTCGTTATTATACCGTTATTATACCATTATTATACTGTATAATAACCGGTTATTATACCAAAAATATATTATACTGTATAATTACATCCCTACTTACATGCATTAAATCTGGAATTAAAATAACACAAAACTTTTAAAACAAAGATTATAGCAAATCATTATGGTATAGCCCATATAGTATAGACCAAATTTAAGATCTATACTATACTGCTATAATTCCTAACCCTAACCCTATACCGATCAAACTTTATTATCTTAAAAAAAACAAACTTTTTTTGAAAAAGGTTATATTATAAAGAAAAAATGGTTAAATTCATATAATTTATCTATTTAAAATCAATATTTTTTAATTTTCTTGGTTATATTCATAATGCACTGCTCTTTACAGATACATTTTAGTAAAGCTCTCATCTTGGTGCACCTAATGCTATTTTTATAGAGAATATTTGCAAACTGGTAAAGATCAAGCAAAAGAAAACAAAAAATTGTACAAGTTTGAAGCTATATGGGCTGGTGCAAAAAGATTTGTATCTCAAAAAATTTCATAATTTTGACACTAAAAAAAAATTTTTATTTTTTTAATTAATTATTAAAAATGTTTTAATATCAAATAAAATAGGTTTTATTCTAACTTATTATATTATTTTTATTGTTTTAAACTTTGTTTTATTTTAATAATTAAGCATATCAGTCAACTGACTTGTCACACTATTTATGACTGAGTTTTTTGTTATATATAAATTTATAAAAAAAACATATAAAATTACTATAAGCTTTGAATCCATGATGTTTCTTCCTCTACAAATTAAATTTTCAGAAATATAAAACAAAGAGAGAAGAAAAAATTGAGCTTAAAAATCAAATTAAAATTTTGACGATTTTGACAAAACGAAAATGTAACTTTACTAAAAACAAATATTTAACAATTTTAAGATAATGCATATATGTAAACAACTTTACTTAGATGACCAAAGTAGGTTACCTTGTAAGAAAAATGGGTTATCTATGTACTAAAGTAAATTTTTTGAATTTTCAATATAAAACCCTTTTTTTTATCAAGATAATCTACTTTGGGCACTTAAACAAAGTTGTTCAGCATGCAATTTTACTTATTTTTAAAATCAAACCACATTTTTTCAGCTATTTACTAGGTGAAAATGGGGTTGAAGTTAGAAAAAAAATTTTTTTCTAAAAAAATTTTTTAGAAAAAAATTTTTTCTAACTTTAACACCATTTTTCATCTAGTAAATAGCCAAAAAAACACATTTTAATTTTAAATATAAGTAAAATTGCATGCTAAACAACTTTGCTTAAGTGCTCAAAGTAGATTGATTATCTTGATAAAAAAAAGGTTTTATATTAAAAACTCAAAAAATTTACTTTAGTACATAGGTAACCCATTTTTTTTACAAGGTAATCTAGTTTGGTCACCTAAATAAAGTTGTTTAGGGTATATTTTATATATACTTATCATTTTAAAATTGTTAAATATTTGTTTTTGGCAAAGTTACATTTTCGTTTTGTACAAAATCAGCAAAATTTTAATTTGATTTTTAAGCTCAAATGTTTCTTCTCTTCTTGTTCTGTATTTCTAAAAAATTTAATTTTAAGTTAATATATAGAAGAAATATTATGAATTCAAAGCTTATAGTAATTTTATATATTTTTTTTATAAATTTTATATGTAAAAAGCTTTGTTGTGACATATTGTATGACTAATATACAATTCACTATATTTGAAAAAAAACAAA
This sequence comes from Gigaspora rosea, assembly GCA_003550325.1. Lineage (NCBI taxonomy): Eukaryota > Fungi > Glomeromycota > Glomeromycetes > Diversisporales > Gigasporaceae > Gigaspora > Gigaspora rosea. The sequence continues at coordinate 65,282 of QKWP01001613.1, forward strand.
AAATTTTTTTAAAAAAAGATATTTTAAATAATTTCATATCCAATATGCAGTTTTATAAACTTGTACTATACAAGTGCGTTAATATGTATATAATAAAAATATGGTTAAATTTTGAGCAAAATTGAATCACTAGTTGTAAAGAATTTAAGCTTTAAAGTAAAGTAATTTGATTTTTTTTTACTATATATGCATATATATAAATTACTATAGTAAATTATATAGAACTAATGTATCAGAGAACTGTACCAGTGATACAAGTAGGATAGGCAGACAAAGCTTGGACCAAAGAGCTTAAATAGACAATCTTTTAGTTAGATTGCAGATATGGCAGCTAGTATAGAACCTTTGGGCAGACTATTTAAATTAAATAACCAAAAGTTGTACGTGTGGCTAGTTGTATCCTGATTAGTGATGCCACCGAAATTGATTTTTGAAAAAGGCATATTTCGTCTTCATTAGAGAAAATTAAAATTTTTTATAAGGAAGAGCAAATAAAATTTATATAGATATGTTCCTTATAATTTTGTCTATTCAAAAAAAGTATCAAATAATTTCGTCTTTCAAGTAAAATAGGTCAAAAACAATTTCGTCTTTAAATTTTAATTTCGGGTTTTAGAACCCGAAATGCTTTCATCCTCATATATAATCCTGATTAATGTAACAAATGTCAGGTGCTTACAGAGGTTACTTTGGTCCACATACTTGAATAAAAACTTATCTCCCAAACAGGCCTTTAACATAAAAAAAAAGTAAATTATATAGTAAATATTTCATATCCACAGATTTTTGGAATTAGCCCTTTTTTAGGGGTTCAAATTTTATATCAGCTGATCATTTTATACCCTAAATTAGCAATCATTTGATTATTTATCACCCCAAATTATCTAATAATTAGTTATTAATAACAAAATTTTATATATATTAAAGCACGTTAAACCAATCGTCCGTCATTAAAACCAATTACCAAAACCAATTATAGCAATCTTTACTTTACTTTAGTAAGTAAATATATTTAAAAGCTATGAACATTTTACTTCTTTGCAATAATAAACTGTGATCTATTGATTTACATACCTAGTTATTGAAGGTGTTTTCGGTGCTTTGATCATAGTTAAAATGTATTGAAAATAAGGACTTTTAATTAGAGGAAGTATGCGGTTTAATTATAGATCTTTGTTATATATAAATTAGTGATAAAGACAACTGCTTATTATTTTTGTATTTGGAAATTTTTGGTAGCGTCTAACAAACTACTTAGAATCGACAAACGCTAATAAAGATTTTTTATTTAGATCTGTAATAGCACTACATAAGTGTGATACTTAAGTACAGCTCAATAACATCATTTGTATCATTGACTTCAATCGCTAGAAAATTTTATTGAAGTTTATTGATTGAGATTGTCTTGAATCAAAAGGTCAATTATGTTTAGTAAGCTATTTGGTTTTGTAATATTTGCTATTGTATATCTTTTTTATTTAATTTATTAATTTAAGCTAAGGTGAGCGAAGTAGTTTATATAGTTTACTGGAACTAAGGGGAGTGAAGTCAAGGAAAATCTGGTTCAACTAGTTAAGGTAACGAAGTAAAAGCCTTTTAGCCTTACTCTATTAAATTTCAGAAACTGGGTATAGTTTAACTAGTTTGACTAGAACTAATAAAGGCCTTTTGAGCCTTACTCTATTAAATTTTAGAATTATTAGCTCCCAGTTCAATTAGTTGACTAAAGCCGAGAGGAGTAAAATAAAAACCTTTCAAATCTTACTCTACTGAAGTTCAGGCTCAGTTCAACTAATTTTGATTTAGGTTCTAAATCCAAAAATTGGAATTTGATTACTGGATATTGAAATCATGGTTAAAGGTATAGTGGTTGATTTTTAATGGAATATGCAGTACAGTCAGATCTCTCTAAGTGATGCCCTTGGAATCACACTTTAACAATGTACATTTGAGAGAGATTAGAAAAAGTATATTCATAGAGGTCAAGTACAATATATGGGCCAGAATTTAAGTGTGTAAGGGTGTTTACTTAATGAAGTCTGTTTATATTTTTTTTTTAAAAAAACAATATAGTACTGGGTTATCAGGAAGGCAACCATATTCAGATGTTTATTAATTAGCTAAGATATGCCTTTCAGATTTGTAACTACTGAATTTAATAAAATCATATTTTAATTGTAACAAAACAAAAAAAAAAAAAATAAAATAAATAAAATAATAATTATATTAAAATTTTATTTTTTATTTGAAAAAAAGCCCTGTTTAATATTATTAAAAATTCAAAGACAATTTAGCCAATAATTAAAGCTTTAGCCTATAAAATGCCGTTATTACACTTGTCTATTTTTCAAGGATTATATGTTCGAATCAAGCTAGTGATGTTATGTCAGTTGCGATTTAAACGTTTCATTGCTACTATATTTAAATCAAAAACTAATATATACTAATTAGTTACTGTACTGTTACTGTGGTTTGAGCTGTTTGAAACTTTCAAACAAATAAATAAAATTATATATACCCACTATAAATCACTATATACAAGACCTGGATCTCCTACATTCCACCAATTTTAAAATCTATAATAGACCCGGGTCTAGTATACAGCTGAAAGTTCACGTTACTAAAAGGAAAACTTTGGAGAGTATGCATATTTTGCATTTATAATAGTGGTCCAGATATTTGAAAAACCATATTGGATTAATATAGATCCTGTGATTCATATCTGGGTATACTACGTAGTAGGTTTACTAGTGGTTTACTATCATGAGGTCTTGTATACGGCGACTTATAGCAACGATCTTAAGATCTTAAATGAAATGTAGTTCTTTTCAAATGTCTAAACTGCATGTCATAAATACAAAACATAGTACCCAGGATCTAATATAAAGTGAAATTTAATAAACACAGTTTTGTATATAGCAGTACAGTAAAAAAATTACTCAATATGATTGGATATCAACTAACTGACGCACCCTATTTGTGTAACTAAAATGTTTGGGGTGTGTCAATGATTTGCATGAATTCCAAAAAATGTTTAAAAAAAGTTACTATTAATGGGTATCTGTTTGCTGTACTAAATTTAGTATAGTACTAAAAGTTAAATTTTAAAAAATTGGTATTAATAACTTTAAATTAAATTTATTCAATATATAATTCTATATTTATAGCCACTCTTTCTGACGATCACTCGAACCAAATTACCAATGGAGAAAAAACAAGAAGTTCTTTGTTGGAGTGTTGCCTATACTTAATGTATAGTAGGATAACACAAGTAAACGGTTTTTATAAAGGTCAACTAACTTTCCGGGGACTCCTTTATATATTCGACATGCAAGCCAAAAGCGTACTTTTACAAGATAACTGGCAGAAGGTGGAGCCCTTGTACGAGAAATTTTGGTGGAAATTAAAGTTTTCTTCCGTCGACGAAATTTTTTGTGACAAAACAATAGGGAACAACAAAAAATTGAGTTTTTCCAACTACACCCTCTTTTTTAAATTTCTTTTGAGTATCGTCATACTTCCCTTTGGATTTTTTCAAAATTTTCGCCAAAAAGTGGGAATCCTAGCTTACCCCCTCCAAAAGAT